>CAUYRH010157125.1:0-24715 GCA_963574655.1 Perodicticus potto | reverse complement strand
CACTGAGGGCTAAAGCTTCACATGTGCCTTTGTGAGGATGCAGCACAGTCTTCAGCACCTTCCAGACACGACAGCAACATACATCGTGGGCAGACTGGCCATGTACCCCGTGGGAATGAACTCTCACCAGCAGGTGACAGCGGGTACCTGCCTCCACAGGGCCTAACAATCAGGACTTACTTGGCCTTTATTTTCAGGGAGTCATCATGGCTTACCTGGTGGCCGTCCCCACCCAATGTTCCCTGTCCCCACCCAATTTCGCCTATCCCCCAGTTACCCTGCAATCTCCCGCTCTGCTCCTTCTGGTGGTGGGCACTGCCCTGTGGCCACACCAGCCACTGCTTAGTCCCGTCGCCCACCTGCAGCTTTCTTTCCCTGTCCCCAGGTAAGTGCATAGAGTCAGGGTGCCTCTCACTTGCATTTTTATTTTCCAGAAATTTGGTAAGGGATCCATGCAGCCTGGACACCCCTCCCATAGCCTGCTCTGTTCTTTGGGAGCAGTATCAAGAACTAACTGAGACACATTTTCTAAAGCCAGAATGAGTTGCTGCCCAGTCCAAATTACAGAATTTTAAAAGCCTTATTATTCTGTGGAAACATGAAAGTTACATAAACCAGGAGAATAAGCTCATTACATGGAGGTCCTGTAAAAGCTGCTTGTCCAAACAGATGAGACTCCATTGTAATCAGCAGGTCCAGGTATGTACAGGGGGCCATAAAGCACCACCAGTCTCGTCCTCCTGGCAGATCGAGCCCCCCGTGACCTACACCTGCTACTACAACCCCTGGCAGAACAAAAAGAGGTGCACTTCTGCCTCCGCCAAGGTCACCAAGCTGTCCCACTCGGGGACACATCTGATGGGTAGAGTCAAGACTGTTGGCCTGCTCAGCAAAACACACTGTGGGTTGGGCCCCTTCAGGAACCAGCGAGCCTGCAGCAGGGTGGTCAACATCTGAGGTCTTGACTTCCTTGGCCGTCAGCACAGACCCCATTCCCTAGAGGAGAGGGAGGCTCCTGATAGGAAGGGGCCAGGTATCAGGAGTGAGTGTGAACCCCTGCGAACAACTAGGCCCAGGTGGGCATTGACAGCATTGCACTCCCTTGAGCAAAGCCATCGCTTGTCAGGTGGACTCTAGCAGAGGGCAGGCTGAGAAGTCCCTCCCTCCAGGGCTCTCTGGCTGCACCTGGGCCCCCGTGACCCTCGGACAGATCCCTGTGCAATGCAGAAAGGAAATCGGCTTCAAGGCACAGATGCCAGGCTGGACATGCATGGTCCAGCTTTCACCAAGTGCCTCCCCTCCATGGCCCAGGGCTGGGGAGAACACCCTCAGACCCCCACCCCCACCTAGGAACCTTTCCCTAAAGGTCAATGAGGACCCTTAGGCCAGAGGAGCTAAGGGCAGCCGAGGCCACCCCAGCAGCCTTGGTCATCTCTTCTGGAGCGCCCAGCAGCAGGTTCAGGACTGGCCCTTCGCATTAAGCTCCCCATATCAATGCAAACTCAGCAGGGGAAAGAAACTTCAGTGGAGACTTAGGGCACACAACATGGGCATGTGGGGGTCATGGCCCAGGGGCAGGGTGGGTCACGGTGGAAAACGACCAAGAGGGGCCATCAGGACGTTAACTTGAAAATCACACCATTTGTCAATTTGGAAAGGAGAACCTCATTTCTTATAAAGGGTCACGGCATGTGAAGTGGCAACTCCGACAGACTAAGAAGTGGGGCCTCCAGCAAAGGCCTGGGACAGGAGCTGTGATGGAGACCGTAACTGAAGCTGAGTGCGTTGGCCATAAACACATATTCAACAGGCCACAGGAGGAACTACAAATGTCTGTGAAGATGGTCCTAACGCCTGTATACTGAATAAACACGCCTGATACCTTGACCCATCTTCACCTCGGGGGAGACTTAGACTTAGTGAGGCCGTGTAAGCAAGAAGCCTTCTCGGGACACGAAGACACTTGAGTGTGAAGCCTCAGTAAAGTCAGGCGGAGCCAGTCCACGGTCAGTGGTCTCTTATCAGAAGGTTGCTGAAAAAGGGTCTTGTTCAAGATGTAGTTAAAGCTCATGAACGGGGGATGGGGTCACCCTCTGGTGATGCAGCTGCAACGGTTCTAACATTACTTATCTTGACGTCTGAGCTTGTTTAGCTGCTACAGAAAAAGAGAAACCCTGTGTCAGTTAGAGTATCATTTATTCTTTGAGCGTAAGTGTGCATGACTTAGCCCCTGCCTGGCATGGCTTTAGGTTCTGTTTAGAATTTGGTTTCATGTGGCCACAAAAAGCCTATTCTGCCAGTCTTATGATCTCTGTTTGAACATTAATTCTGGTCAGTGGTTTTTTCTAAACCCCAAAAGGGAGAGGGTATAATGAGGCATGTCTGACCTCCCATCCTATCTATTGTGGCCAAGTCAGTTATTTTTAGTTTGCTGGAGCGAGGTGGATTCTGATGAACCTGACCTAACAGGATCCTTGCTGAAGACAGGCCATTGTGCTGGACATCACCTAGAGGATTGTGGGGAGGAGAAACCTGATCAGCTATCAAGGGTGGGGTCATCTCTTAAACGACTCAGGCTTCCGCTAAAATTGGGCTCTTGAAGACATGCCCCAGGACGGAGCTGACCTAGTCTAAAGGAGTCTGCCGAGCATCTAGTCAAGGAGTGTCCTTGTCACCTGAACAGCAAGCACCCGCTCCTGGGCTCCTAACCTAGAGGCCAGGTATTTGGTGAGGAAAGAATGTACACCTTTATTTTCACTGAGACTAATTGAAATGTGGAATTTCCTGTAGCTGTAAATGTAAGCAACAGACCACCCTAACTCCTATGATTTCACCACCAGCCAATGGTATGGAGTTCTCAAAACACAACGAAACACAGTGCGACTACTATGGGCAGATCTGCATTTAATAAAGATGCTCCCACGTTACCACATCCATTAAAAATATTAAAGATTGTATTCTGAGAAGTGACTTTCCAGATGTCAAAGGTAGAAAAGTCCTTCATGCCTTAAAGAAAGATGAAGTTACAAGTAGAAGAATCACCTGACAGCAGCTCCCTAAAAACAAACAGACTAGCCTAATTGGAACAGATAGATCAAAACTTTAAGCAGGCAAAACAAATATTTGCGAGGCAATCAAGGAGAAAGTATAATAAACAAACAACACAAGGAATTAAGGGTGAACAGACATAGCTGAGAGGCTACTCGGGGAGCTGGGAGGTCAGATGGGACCCCGGAGCACAGCAGGAACAAATAAAAAATAAAGGACAGAAAATTTAAAAGAAAAGTTCAGAGACACAGAAGACAGAAGCAGAAGGCGCGCTGGCTCCAAGACAGAAGAATTAGAAGGAAAGAAACTAAGAACATGGGGAAATGTGTTTGAGGAACACTAGAAATAAATTCCCCAGAATAAAGAAGGCAAAAGACCTCATCTCGGAGGAGCTCACCAGATGCCAAGTGTGAGAGATGATGAAAATCCTTCCTGGACAGATTAGAGGGAACTTAAGAAAATCCATCTACCAAGAATTTGAGTCATACAGACATTGAATTTTGTTTTTTTTTTTTTTTTTTGAGGCAGGGTCTCCCTCTGTTGCCCGGGGCCCTGAGTTCAGTACCCTTCTGTCTCAGCCTCCTGAGTAGCTGGACTACAGGTACCTGCCACATTGCCTGACTATTTTTCCAATTTTTGTACACACAGAGTCTCACTCTTGTTCAGGCTGGTCTCAAACTCCTGACCCCAGGGGCTCCTCCCGCTGGGGCCTCCCAGAATGGTAGGATCACAGGCATGAGCCACCCTGCCCAGTCCAAACTTCTTGAAAGTAGCACAAGATACAAAACACAAAGCAACCGTATTTTAACTTATTAAAGGAAAAGAATTTTGAAACTAGAATTTTACATTCAGCAAAATTAACACATAAATATGATGATGTCAGGAAAATACTCGCCAGCATACAAGACGAATGGTTTCCATAAAAAGACACACAATGAAAGTCCTTTTTTTTGAAAGAAGTACACATCGACAGAGAGAAAAAAATCTAGGAGGTTCTGTATGAGCTAAGTAAGGATGATGAAATATTTTGGTAAAACTTACAATTAGCTTTTGGCATAAAATAAATAAACAAAAAGAATTCACAGTTATGGGAAAGAAGATGAAAAAATAGACCTACAGTAAGCCAGACAGAATGTTCTAGACAATCTCAACACAACAGGGGGTGGTGGGAGACGATAGTCCTGAGGGCACAGGGGTCTGTGTCTTTTGGGATAAAGGCAGAACCTCGGAAAAGCTCGGGAAATCAACAAGGGCAGACACGCGAGTCTGAATTCCACATTGAGGGCAATCTCCACACAGGGAAACACGACCCCTCCAGGGGTCAGTAGGAAAAGCAGAAGGGACCCAGAGAGAAAAGGAGAGAGTGGGGAATCTGAAATAGGGCGGCAGGAGGGAGTCCCAAAATAATAGTAACTATAGGAAAGTAAATGGATTAAATTTGTCAACCCCATTTGTTCACTTTCAAAGAGTTCCTCAACTAGGATTGAAAGAAGAACAGGCACCCACCTGCTGGCTGCCAGAGGCCCAGGAGGACACAGGAAGATGCACAGCAGATGGCGGCTACAGGTCCTGATAGGGAGCCAGAGGGACTCTGAGAACAAACCTAACACCCAGCAGAACAGGACCTGAGAAAACAGCCATCACAGGGACAAAATGAGCCTTGGTTAGTGGGAGGCCCAGGGCGACTCAAGTCCTTATTTGGGCCACCAGACAGGTCAATGTGCTTGGGACCCTCCAGCCCATCATGGGCGCCTGGAGCAAGCTGTGGCTGAGGGGCTGACCCCGCCTGTCATCCACAGGAGCTGCCGACTCAGTCCAGAGCAGAGGACAGGCCCACACAGCCCAGAGACACTGGGGGGAAGACCCCTCCCTGCTCCCTGACCTTGCTCCACAGCCTGACCGGCTCCCTGCCTGGGCTGGGAAGTGCCCCAACTGGGAGACTCTAGCCCAGCGGTTCTCAATCTGTGGGTCGTGACCCACAGGAACCGTATTAAAGAGTTGCGGCATTATAAAAGTTGAGAACCACTGCTCTAGCCCCTCAGTGCTTACCGTGGGATCTGACACAAGCCACTTAATCCCCGCGGTCACAGCCTCGCCTCTGTGAAGTGCTGGCCTGGAGTGGGGGCTGCACCATGGCCAGTAATGAGGTGATTCAGAGGAGTCCCAGGTCATGGCATTGGTGGCTGCTGTTTTCGAGGCAGACACATGAGGGTCAGGACCGGGCCCACAGTGCTGCCCGCCGGCCCTGAGCTGGCTCCAGCCCCCACAGCTCTTGGAACCACATCTCAGGCTGTCCACACCACCCTGGGCCAATGTGAAATCTGTGCAATTTCGAGCATAGAGTGGGACCAACAAAGGTACAATCAGGGGCAGGGCTAGACGCCTGTGATAGCTCAGAGTAGCCTAGGAGGATGGTGGCACCTGGGGGTGGGGCAGCGGCTAGGAGGGGCCAAGAAGGCTGAGGGAAAGTCCTGGGCAGTGTCAAAGGACAGGACATGCCTGACAGGCAGGGATCAGGCCCCAGAATGTCACCGGGAGGAACTTGGACCCCTGGGTTTAGGCCAAGGTGCTCACTCCGAGCCCAGGTTTACATCTGCATTGTCTCTGATTCCTCTGAAGCAGTCAGGAGAGGCGGGTGGAGACTTTTCTGGCCCGGCATGGACAAGGGTGTCCTGTGTGTCAAAGAAACAAGCACAAAGCAGACCCGCGATCACAGATCACATCAGATCACATTAAATCACATTTCTGCGTGTCAGAGCAGCAGAGCCAAGAGCCACAAGGCAAAGGAAGGGGATGTCTGCAGCTCTCACAATGCTGGCTCGGGATTATGTAAGTAGCTCGATTTGATAAGAAAAATACGAAGCCACATGCTGAAAATGAGCAAAACACATGAAAATACACTCCTCAAAATAGGAATCACAAATGCCAAACACAGAGACAAATCGTCTACCCTCCCGAGTGTGGAAGGAAATTGAAATTTCGGCAGCACGGAGATTCCCTCACTGCCTCTCAGCATGCTCCGATGAATTCCTGGGGCTGGAGGGCGTGTGGCCTTCCTGGTGTCTGTGCAGCCGCTTGCCAACTCACGTGCAAAGCATCCAGTTCAAGGACCGGCCCATCAAGTCCCCTACAAAGACCCCGGGGAAGAAGACGCTATAAACTGCAAATGTGGCTTCGGAACAGATGTGCCCACAGGGCGACTGGCAGTCGGGAGCACACGGGAATGACTCAGCCCCAGCCACCACAGAGAGCAGAGGAGCCACCATGCAGGAGACGCTCAGTGTGAGCCGTGGGACGGGGTGCAGGCGGGGTGGGCATAGGGGACAGCTGATGTTCACCAGCACCAACATGGTGTCCGTCCTGAGGGGAGAGGGCAAACAAGTGTCCACCCCACAGCATGGAGTAGTACTCAGCCTTGAAAAGCAAGTGCGGAAGGAATCCCGATGGCCCCCACAGGAGCACAGCCATTGGGGAGGATGGCTAGTGAGAGAAAGCAGGCCGGACGCCGAACTGCAGGACCACAGCACGGGACCACAGCAGCCGCCCCTCCACACACACCATGCACGCACGCACACACTCCTGCTGTCTTTCAAGGCCAGTGTTCCTGGGAAACGGCAGGACAGTAATTTCTACCCTGGCCCCAGCTGGCAATAAAGATCAGCCCCAGGAGCAAAGGCGAGTCCGTCTGCGGAAGGGAGCGACTCCACGATCAGCCCCAGGCAAAGATCAGCCCTTGTGCAGAGAAAACAACCCCTTTGCCCTCCCCCCCTTTCCAACCACACTGAGAAGGCTGACAAAGGCCTCTTGAGCCGGGAGACAGGGAGCCACCTCTTTACCTCTGGTCTTACTCCTCTCTGCTCTGATCCCTGCACTGGTCTCCTCTCCTCCTTTTGGACCCTCACCCCAACTCTACCTTCAAACCCCTCAAGAAGGACATTAGAACATATGCTCCAACATGGATGGGCCTAGAAGGCAGGATGTAAGTGAAATAAGCCGGTCCCCAAAAGACAAACACATGATTCTGCTTATGTGAGGTCTCACAGGAGTTACATTTATAGGGAAAGAAAGTGGAAGGGAGGGTGCCAGGGGCTGGGGGTTAGTGTTTAATGGAGACAGAGTTTCAACTTGGAGAGATGAAAACATTCCACGGATGGAGGGTGGGGAAAGCCACAGCTGGTGAACAAGGTTAACGCCATTCAGCTGCACACTCAAAAATGGTTGTGGGGGGAAGTTTATGTTGTGTATTTTAGCCCAAGAAAGAAAAAAAGAAAGAGATAAAGGGAGGGAGGGAGTTTGTTTTAAGAAACTCCCGAGCCAGCGTGGTGAGAAATCTCTGGGCAGATGTGAGGACTTCCTGTCGTCCCTGGTTGAACGATGATCCCTTTTCCTTCACTGTTTTTCCTTCATTTCTCAAATTTTCTATAATGAGCCCACCTTGCGGAAATAAGAGGACAGTGGATTTCTTGCATGTTTGTTATCTATCTCCCGAGAATCCTTCCAGTGCAGAGAGGGGTTCTCAGTGAATGGCCGTCCCATCTCAGTCGTCATCTCTGCCTGACCCTGTCACCTCTAGGCACCTCCCAAATCTGTCTGCAAGATGCCCCTGTCCTGTCCCACTTTCCTTGGGGGATGGACCTTATGCTTCTTGTGACCCCTCAGGTCTCCGGGATACCAGTCGGGTGGGGACTGAGGGTCTGCCTCCCAAGAATCAAGGGAAGATGACCAGTGACCAGTGGCTGACAGGCCAAGCACTTCCAAGGCTTCCTAATCAGACCTTGCCCCAAGGCTGCAGGACCTTGCCTCACCCTCCCTCCATGGAGCCTTGCTGGATACCTGGTCTATGGGACTGTCCCTCCCTCTCAAAAATCATAAGGCTAGTCTGCCATCCACACAGGGGAAAGGACAGGACAATGGGCAGGACGTGGCAGGCTCTGGGGTTGGTGTCAGCCCTCCTAGCTGTGAGGCCACAAGACTCAGTATCCCAATCTATAAAATGCAGCTGGAACCCAGGCTCAGGAGCACTCCCAGCTCACAGTGGGGTGTGGGCCTCAAAGGCTGTCCCCACCCTCCTCTTAGTGTCCTTCTGCTGTGGCTGAGATGCTGGATACCCTCTGGGAGGCCCCCCAGGGGAGGTGCTCCTCCATACTCCCTGCCCGCAGCACAGCAGGCCCGAAAGGATCTTCTGTGCCGGCTGTGCAACCTTACGGTGTTCAGCTAATGCTCACACCCCGCTAAGCTGGCGAAGTCCGCACCCATTTTACAGACGAGTAACTGAGGCACAGTCCTACAGCAGGCAGCACAGCTGGGCAGAGGTCGAACCCAGGAACTCGATGCCACAGATCCAGCAAGGGCCATCAACGCACCACCAGCCTTTCCTGGGAGAGGTGGGGTGGGTGGGTGGGGAGCATCCAGCCTGCAGGAGGTGTGGGGAGCTCCACAGGGCAGGGCAAGGCAGGCAGCTCCCTCCCCCCACAGCTCTGGGCTGCTGCGCTGCCCCCCCCATCCAGGCCTTGCTACTCCTCACAGACCAGGTTATTAATCAAAGGGCACTTCATTTACCCCCTCAGATGCCACCGGGAGCCCACAGGCCTGTCTGCAGAGTCTCCCTTTGAGCTCCTTCCTCAAATTAGGAGAATGAGAAATAAGGAAATAAGCAGAAGAGGGCAGCCGCGGGCCCACAGTCCCAGGGCTCCCTGCAGCCCCAGCCAGGAGGGGCAGGGCACAGCTGGGCCGCTGCAATCAAGGCTGCAAATGTCAGCATCACTCTGCCGCCGTGGCACTGGCTGATGACAAGTGCTCCCAGCAGGCACAAGACGGAAATCAGCACTCCTGGCAGAGGAGGAGTCCCGGGAGGGAGCCTGCTTCCCAGCCATCTCACCTACAGTCTGTCAGACTGGACCTCGGGAGCTTCCAACCTGCTGATGGCACCAACTAGCACAGCAGGGGTTCTGGGCCAGTGCTGGGGGCTTCCCCTGGCTTGTGACCCCAACTTGCTCTGTGACCTTGAACATGCCCTTGCAATGGCCCTGAGATTCATTCCAGCTCTCAGCCTCTGGGTCCCAGGCATTTCTGTCCTGTTCCTGGCCTTGCCCCAGTTCACATGCTCTGCAGCCACCCCCTTGGCACCCGCAGAAGTGCAGGGCACAACCCAGCCCCAGCAACTCCAGCTGGTTTCATTGCTGGGGCAAGCATTAGCCAAGGATGAGGACATCATCCATCAACCACAGCCTGTTCTGAGCTCTTGCGATGCTCCTGGCACCAAGCAATGCCTCTGCCGACCCTGCCAGCATGCTATGAGGTGGGCACAGCCCCACCCTCATCCTACACCCAGGGAAACTGAAGCCCATGAAGTCAAGCATGGTGCCCCAGTTCCCACTGAGAGTGATTTCACGAGGACAAGGGCTAGCCCACCCATCCCACTTCTGGGCTTCCTGCTCCCACCAGGTTGCTGCTGGGGCTTCCCGTGGGCCTCACCTGCAGGGCATGCCCAGGAGCCTCAGCCCCGCTGCAGCACAGCCCAGGCCCTCTCTGGTCCCTGGCTTCTCTGCAGTTGGCCTCACCCTCCGCACAGGCCCCTCCCACAAGCAGGAGCGAGGCCGCCCCAGATTGAACCAGCCGGAGCTCCAGTTTCTTTCCCCCAGCCCAAGACTGGCTCCAGGGAAGGGGCTCTGATGGGCTCTAGCAGGAGCCCCTGCAATTCTGGTCCTTTCATGCTGCGGGGGTCCCACTGGGCCTGTGACCATCAGACCTTGGTGTGTGCTGACCCTCCAGGTGGGAAGAGTGAGGACAAGAGGGGAGGGTGGGGGCAAGAACGCGGCTGGCAGAGCCCCCGACACTGAATCCGCTGTGTCCACCCATGATGCAGGGAATACAGATGACAGGGAGGTGGCGGGAGAGAGCACCTGGGCTGGCTGGTGTGGGGCAGAAGCAGCTGTGGTCTGGAGAGAGGATATAGGAACTGTAGCTTCAGCTCGGATGGGCTTGCCTGGGGGGAGGGGGTCAAGGCACATTCAGAGGGATGCCAGCTCGCTCATGCCGCCCGCTCGCTCATTCTGCCTACAGAGTATGCGGGGCCAGCCGTGCTCCCTTCAGCTCTTCAACTAACCGCCATCGATTAGGTTGAGCTGCCCCAGCTCTTGTCCCTTGAAAGGTCCCTTTAGTGGCACTAATTGCTGGGCCCTGATGTGTTTGAACACGGCGCTGAGGGCATAAGGGCCCTGCCTGGCCATCAAATTGCCAACGGGGCCAGGGGTCGGCTTGACAGACGGTGGCACGCGGTTTGTGAGCAGCAGGGGGGAATGCGGCGGCTGTGGTAGGGAGGGGGCTGGTGAAGGGAGCCCAAGCAGCCACACGGAATGTGGCGGGACTGGAGAGAACTGTCGCAGGACTCACCTAATTCCTCAGAGTTTGGGTGAGATGTGTGCCACCAGAATGTCTCAGGTCACTTTGCCAAACACATGTGATGTCCCTTCGTGTCCCAGGAAACAAGATCGTCCTTTCATGAGTCCAGCCAGTCAGGCTTGAGCCACGCTGTGCAGTGCCCAGCCTGGAGTCCTCGGGGACCCAAGCTCCAAACGTCCTTCACCTCCAAGGTGGCGCAAGTGAGGCAAAATCCTTCACATGCAGATACCATGTGGCCTGCAGGCTGCCCTTGCAAGACACCTGAAGAGGTCACTGGGAGGACTTGAGGATCAGGTCTTTCTGCATTCCCAGGGCAGCCAGCACAAAAGACAGCCACCCCCCCACACCCTATGCTAACTGCGCCTGCCCTGAAGGAGGGGTCAGCAGGTGCCAGCTCTGAGCCCAGCAGGCTCCTCACTCCCAGGCTCAGGGAGTCTAGTGCCTGGGAGGAGGTCTGAGCCAACAGTGGGCTGGGAGCCAAGGCTGATCCTATCATAGCCTTTGAAGCCTCAGCTTCCTCACCTGTCTAAGGAAGATAATGGGCTGAAAAAGGGGTGTCCAGGAAGTCCAATCCTGAGCCCTCACCAGGCACCCTGCAGTGCTAACAGCTCCGATTCCAGGCTCCAGGTGTCCAGGCCAGGGGGAATGAAACAGGGAAGGGGAGACTGGGATAAGAGCAAAGTTCCTAACCCTCTAGCACAGCTGGAGAGATGGGCAAGGAGCAGAGCTCAGGGCTGGGGTGGGCATTCAAGGCCTGGTCCACTCACCCTGGGACCCCGGACTGACATGCAGCCCAGCCAGGGCTGCCCACCATGGGCTTGCTGTGGCCTGGAAGATCCTCTGGGGTTGTGGCTGGGGTAGATGCTCCCCTTCCCTGCCCCTGGGGCCTCAGGCCACCCTTGCAGGGGGCATAGGCAGTGCAAAATGCCAGGCATTTCCTCTAGGAAATGAAGGCTGGGGCTCGGACGGGGACTGTGAAGCTGCCACTGCACGAGCACAGCAGATACACGCGGAAGTGCCGGCACAAACACGTTTCCACCCCACCGTGTAAATGCACCCATACGCAACCTCATACGTGCACTTGATGGGCACACAGTCCCTCAAGAAGGCTCCAGGCCAGCTGGATTCTGCCTGCCTCACCCTGCATCATCCCCATGCTGCCTACCAGTGTGCACGGTCAAGCATGGATGCTCCCACACCTCGGGAAGGACGCTGCCGCCAGGGGTGCTTACCGAGTTCTGGTGGTAGGGACGCGCTCCTTCCCTGCTTTCACCAGCCGAGTGCACATGAGACTTTCTTTTATATTAAAAAGTCTCTGAGGGGTGCCTCAGCTGTGCTCTTCTCCGGTCTCGTGCTTACAGGGGGGTGGAAATAGCTCCTCTGTGACGACCCATCTCAGGGGCACCAGACGGAAGGTGCCCTCGAGGGATGCACCCCACCTCCTGAAGAGCACATCAGCGTCTGAGGAAGGCACCCCCCCGGGCCAGGGGTTGGACAGGGCTCAGAGACCCCCAAAGGCTGGTGAAGGGGTGGGATAGTGTCCCCCAAATTCGACCCACTGGACTCTCCAACGGGACCTTATTTGGAAAGTGTCTTTGAAGATGTGATTAGGGTGAGCATCTCAAGATGAAATCATCCTGGATTGGAGGACCCCAAATCCAGTCACTGGTGACACCATAAGAAGGGAAGCTGGTTAATAGGGAGAAGGACCAAGTTCTAGTATTCTTAGAATAGTGGGGAAATTATAGGTGACAATAATCTATTGTATATTTCAAAGTAGCTAGAAGAGAGAATTGTAGTGTTCCCAACACAGAGAAAAGAAAGGTGATGAGTACCCCAATTACCCAAATCTGATCATCACTCGCTGTGTGCATGCACCCCAAATATATGCAGCGATGACATCTCCATTACATAATATAAGAGGGGAGGCAGAGGAAAGCCAGCCCCACGCAATGACGGAGGCAGAGACTGACGGGCCATGGCCTCAAGCAGATGACACGTGGAGCCGTCAGAGGTATAGGAAGGAGGACAGTCCTCCCCGGCCTGCAGAGGGACAGTGGCCCTGCAGGTGCCTGGATTTTGGACCTTTGGCACCCAGAGTTGCGTGTGGTGCTGGGGTCCAGCAGTCCCAGGCCGCTAGCGCAGAAGGTCACCAATGAAGCAGCCACAAACGGCTCTGTGTGTCCCAAAAAGCCCAGCCCAGGGTCCCCCCCATAAAGGGGGCCACTCCCACACCCCCTTCCTCCACATCCACTGGCACTCTGAGCTCTCAGCTGACCAGACCCTCTGCGTCTGGCTGTGTCCCCTCTCAGCTATGCTGATGTCATCAGCCCCCAAACTAGGAGACTCCCTGACACCTCCATAGCACCCCAGCTGCCCCGTCGTCACTGCTTGTGCTGACCCCTCCCTGTGTGCGTCTCTGCCTGTCAAGGCCCTACTCTCCATGGCTCAGATTCCTTCCCAGGGTTCGCACCCTCCTACCATCCCCTCCCTTGGGTATGAGTGGGACCCATGTCTTGATTTTCTTTTTAATTTAATTTAATTTTATTTTATTTTTTGAGACAGAGTCTCACCATGTCACCCTCGGTCATAGTTCACAACAACCCCCAGCTCTTGGGCTTAAGCGATTCTCTTGCCTCAGACGCCTGCCCATAGTCTACCAGGACTAAAACGCCCGGGCCATTTTTGTTGTTGTACTAGTTGTCGTTGTTTAGCAGAGCCGGGCCGGATTTGAACCCGTCAGCCCCGGAGTATGTAGCCGGTGCCCTAGCCACTGAGCTACAGGTGCCAAGCCTTCTTTTTAATTTTAAATAAACATTTGATTTTAGAATAATTGTAGACTCACATGCAGCTGTTGAAAGATAACACAGAGAATTCGCACGTGGCCTTCACCCAGTTTCCCAGCAATAATGGTCAAGGCACAGAGCTCGCCCACCCACACGCCTTCCTTCACTCCTGGGGAGCCCCAGCCCCTCCCACTGTCTCTGCAGCTCCCTGGTTTCAAGAACGGGGTATCAGGGAAGCGTGCAGCGTGGAGTCCTTTGAGTTTGCCTCTGTTCCCTGGAGACCCTTCCTACTGTGGCTTGTATCAGTGGCTCACTTTGTGGTCACCCAGGGTGGGGAGGAACACTGGGTGGTTTGGTCACTCACTCATGGAAGGACATCTGGGCATGTTCCCAGTTTTTGACTCTCACAGAGAAAGCTGCTGTGAACATTCACATGCAGGCTTGGATGTGAACACAAGTTGTCACTTCTCTGAGACAAATGCCTCAGGGTGTGATGGCGGGCTGTGTGATCGAATGTTTGCTTTTTCAAGAAATCGCCAAACTCTTTTCCAAAGTGGCTGCACCATTTTGCATTCCCACCAGGACTGTGCAAGCAGCTTGGTGTCTGCAGCACCTGGCGTGGTCACTGTGTTTTATTTTCACCATCCCCGCGGGAGTGTGGTCCCCCTCCCTGAGGTTTCTGTGTGCCTTCCCGCCACGGCTAACTATATCGGACGGCTTTTCTCTGCTGCTCACCACCTGTACCTTCGCTACCGAAACGCTTCTTGCTTGGTGACCTGTTTGTCCGTTTCTGTGCTGAGTTTTGTCAGCTCTTCCTGCATTCTACATATAAGCCATTTGTCAGGCAATGTAATTTCCAGAGGTCTCTTACTGAGCAGTTTGACTTTTCATCCTTTCAACAGGGTCTTCTGCAAAGCAAAGTTACGTTTCGGTGGTATCTAGTTACTAACGATTCCTTTTCTAGGTTGTTTTTCCAGTACCACGTCTAAGCACATGTCTGGTCCAAGATCTGAAGGCTTTTCTCCTGCTTTTTCCTAAAAGTTTTATAGCTTCGTGTTTTCCACCTAAGTCTGTGATCCATTTTGAGTTATTTTATGTTTCAGCCTTAGGTGAAGGCTCATACCCTTTGCTTATTATAGATGTCACTTCCTCCATTACCACTATTTGAAAAGTCTGTCCTTCCTCTCATGATTCCTGTTGTTCTTTGGATAGAAATCAGGTAGGCCTACTTCCATAGGTCTATTTCTGGTTTCATTATTTTGTTCCATTGATCCCAATGTCTGCCTTCGGCCAATGCCTCAATGACCATCGCTATTCAGAAAGTCTCACCATTGGGTAGACTGGGTCCTCCCACTCTGTTCTTTTTCAAAATTGCTTAACTATGATAATCGCTTTGCCTTTCCATGTACATTTTAGAATAATCTTGTCTATACTTTTTGAAAATTTGCTGAGATTCAAATATAAATCAAACTTCTGGGCTCAAATGATCTTCCTGCCCTAGCCTCCCAAGTAGCGAGGATTACAGATGTGCACCACTGTGCCTGGTAATTTTTGGTACAGATAGGATTTTGCTATGTTGTCCAGCTGGTCCCAAACTCTTGGCCTTTAGATTGGGTTGAAATACAAAGATGCTCATAGAAATAATATTTAGGCCACAGAATACATAGAAATAATCTATTCATTCAATACAGAATGTGATGGAATAAATTATAACTCATATATTCTGGAATATTTGTAACTCTTTAAAATGATTTTTATGAAAAGATATGAAAATCACTATTTTCTTATGGTATAACAGTCAGTGAGAAAAGTAGAAGCCAAATTTTAAATGTAACAATAATTTTGAAAGTATTTTCATACTCAGGATATAAAATGGCAGTTAAAACATCTGAATTTTGTATTTGGAAAATACAAAATTGCTCCACACGTCGGGCAGAACATACTGTGGCCATGCCGTGCACCCTGCAGCTCTTGATTTTATTTAATTCTGAAGTTATAATGCTGTAGTAATTAAAATTAGTATTATCATAAGGACAATTAAAAAGTGATTTCTAAGATCATAAAGAAAGTGGGGAGGGAGCCGGAGGGCACAGTCCCTCGGCAGGGATCTTGGGCACCCTCTTTCCCTGCTTGGTCTGGGGGTAACATGGAGTTGAAGGAATCCCTGAGCCTCAGGCTACCACTGAAGGACAGATGTCCCCTGGCCAGACCCTGACCCCAGCCAGCATTGTCATCAGAGCCCACCGAGGACCATGTTGTCGATGTTATGACCGCTCTGTGGGGTGGGCACCGCTGTGGGCCCCGCCCTGCAGGTGAAAACACCAGAGGTCCGACAGCCAGAAGGCGGCATGGTAGGGACCGGAAGCCTGGGCACACAATCCCAGAGGCTGGCTGCACCTGAGTGAGGTCAGAAATGTCAGCGAAGAGGGTACTGGGGAAGGGAGATGCCGGCTGCCTTGGCTCAGGGGGCTGTTCTCCCCAACTCTGGCCCCATCCTCACCCCTACCTCTCGGTGCCACCAGCAGCTCCCTACCAAAAGACATAAGTGACCTTTCTGGAAAAGCCATTTTCACCTCCCATAGCCAGTGATTCCTGGGGTTGCAAAGCAAGTCCTTTCTCTCTGGGTCCACTCAGGCCCAACCCCCACAGTCATGCCCGGCCTCATAGCCGGAGAAGGGCTCAGGGATGGCAGCTCCCCAGGAGTAGGACACAGAGCTACAGGGTGCACGGCACGGCCACAGTATGTTCTGCCCGACATGTGGAGGCGGAGGCGTCCCCAAGCCAGTGCCACCCACAGCCTAAAGTGCACACACATCTCTGCACAGCTGCTGGGTGGCCCTGGGTCGCCAAGTCCTCAGCGCTCTTCCTCTCTAGGTCAAGGCCCCACCACCCAGGCCTTCATGCCTTCCCTATGTCTCCTCCTCCTCCACCTCAGGCCCCGAATCACAGGATCCCCAAAGCAAATAGTTCTCAGGACAGCACTTGCCTGTGAGTAGCCTCAGAGGGACTCACCCCAGCCCTGCGGGGAAGGGCTGCTGTGGCTGGAGAGGGTCACCCAAGGGCATACAGTTGGTGAGACGCACAGGGACAGATGTGTGCACTTCTGGCATGAGCCGCCCTCTGCCTGGCCAGGTGTTGGCTGTGCTTCTGATCAGGCTCAGAAAAGCCACAGACCCCTCTGGCTTGCGTTTGCCCCAGGGAGCAGCCCCCTAGACCCTGACATCGTGATTTCATGCTGCACCCATGGGTGGCAAAGTGACCTACCAGGCCCTGCGGAGTGCAGAGAGCAGCACCCCAACTGTAGCTGGCCGTGTCTCACCTGCCGCTGCTCATGCTCCCACACCGGACACTGCCCTTCCCACAAGCAGCTCGGATGAGCGGTCCTGACCCAGGAGGGCCTCATGTCCCGTCTCCCAGGCCTGGGGGAGGGGATCTTCATGCGGCTGGTGGGGCCACAGGACACCCAGTGTGCCTCCTGCTGCACTGGTTGGTAGAACAGGCTGGTCCGAATGTACTTTCAAAGACAAGGATCAATTCTCAGAACCAGGGCCCTGGGCAGCGTTTCAGGACCTCAAGTCAGATGCCCAATCAGCAGCCAGGTGCCAGGGGACTCTGAGGTCAACAGCGACGCTTCTCCAGAAATCATCTATGGCTTGTGGCGGCGTCCCCAGCCTGCCGGCCTCCCCCAGGGTCTCCTTCCCCAAGCAGTCTGGGCTCCCACCCCTGCACAGATCCCTGACCCAGACAGGCCTCCCCAAAGGGTACACGACCTGCCCCAGGCCCCTGTCCCAGTTCTGGGCTCAGAGCACACTGAAGCCCCATCCTCAAAATGCAGGAGTGATCGGGCCAGTGCTGACCAGACCGGGTGCCCAGAGGGGCTGGGAGCTGCCGTGACCCTGGCAGAGCCCTGCGAGGGAGAACCAGTGTCAAAGCCTCCCAGCGCAGCCTCCAGCTGCTCCACGGGGCTCAGCCACCACCAGGCAGCAAGGGAGTGGTACAGGCACTGTGGCCAGGGGCACCATGCAGAATGAGGGGCGTGTGGAGTCCCAGTGTGGTCCTAGGAGACTCGGGGCTTGGGGAGAAAGGTGCAGTCTGGGCCCTACTTCCAGGACTAACTAGCTATGACTGTGGATGTGTCCCTTCCACCCGAGAGCCTACTTTCTCCTCTGTAACACTGGGTGACACAGAGCCAGTTCCATGGTCCCTGGACTGTCAGCCACTTGGGAGCCCCTAGGGAGCTGGCCAGGATGGGCTCCTGGGGTCAGAGGCTTGGGCAGGCTCCCGGGGCCCTCTAGGGCTGGGGCTGTGACCCACCTTCCCCCACTTGGGACTTGCCTTGTCCTCACCAAGCAGCTGTGGGAGTTGGTGATTCACAGTCCTGCTGCTGCAGCGGCCCACATGCGTCCCTGAGGTGTCCCAGCTTTTGGCTGCAGCAGGGATAGCTTTTCCTTAGGGAATAAATGCGTGTGAAATGCACCCGGGGAAGGGTCCCCGCATACCAGGCAAGGAGCAGGGGTGAGCAGTGTGCCTGCCCCTCTGCCTCATGCCTGGCCGTAGGGCCCATCTCTAGTGCCAGTGGTCAGCGTGCCGGGAAGAGTCAAGAGCTCAGTGACACGGTCGCTGCTGCCCCCAGAGGCCATCCTGCAGCCCGGCCCCCCAGTGGCAGGAAGGGTGATGTGGCTGGCTCTGGAGGTGGGAGAGAACAGGGTGCCCAGTGCTTGGCACAGGTGAACCACGGATGCCACATCCATGCTGAGAAGACTCCGGGTCGTGAGATGTGAGTTTACCCCCAAGGAGTCCTCACCTTCTAGTCTAATTTCAATAGGCTTTTTCGTAAAACTAGCTAGTGAGCAAATTAGTAAGGGGGAGCATGAAGTCTCAATAGCTGAGGTCAGAAGAATATTGACCTACTCCGTCAGAAATCAACATTTAGGAAGTGGCACTGGCTGAAATGGTGTGGCCTTGGTGCTCAGAAGTAAAGCGACCAGTGGGTCAACTAGGCCTCAGAAACGCGTCCATCTGTGCAGGAGGAGCTTGGCAAACATCAGGGCAGGGCTCGCTCCACGTGGAGCACTTTGGTGCTATTATGCCCCAACTCCATCTTTCTGGGGACTTTCAACACTCCCCCTTTAAGACAGGAAGCTCAGCTGAAGTAATAACTGCGAAACCCCAGCTTCCCCTTGTAAGCACTCCCCTTACCAGGTGTTGGCTCTTGTCAAATTCGGCTTGCATTAAGGACCCCCCTTCCCCTACCGAAAGCCCCTTACAAAAGGTTTCCTCTCCTGCTTCTAGGGGTCCAGAGACTTTGAGGCATGAGCCTGCTCTCACCTGGCCTATCAACAAAGGACCCTTGCTTACTTTGGACTCAGTGTGCTGGCGTTTCTCTATTCTGCTCACTTTGGGTATAACAGTGCCACCATAACAGGAAAATCAGCCTCACGTCACACACCTCACGCGAGATGAATCCCAGGTACATCAAATCCCTAGACGCGGGGGACAAAACTTTAAGAAGAAAATATTAGATCATATCTTCATAAACTTGAGATAGGAAAGGATTAATTAATTAAACAAGATATTAAAAGCCCATGACCAGCAAAGATGAGTCATTTTTTACTGCATTATAATTAAAATATCTTCTACAGTAAAAACTCTGCAAAGGAGAAACCCAGCCTTGGCCGGGAAAAGCCGAGGTGCCCAGACTGACACAGGGCGAGCAGGACAGCACAGGTGCAGCTGAGAGTCAGCGAGAAAAGCCAACCAGACTGGAAAGAAACAGTAATAATAAGAAAGAACAAAGGCCCAAAGGTAGTAATAATTCACAAAAGAAATGTGAACAGCCAATAAATGTATTGTAAACATTCAACCTCATCATCCATCAGGGAAATGCAATTAAAACAGAGTAAATGTGCCCTTTAGCACCCACAAATTGCGCTGTGTGCCCGGCTGAGGGTGCCAACATCTCATGAGAGTCTGAGGAAACAGACGCCTCTGCAGCTGGTGGCAGGGAGGAAGCGGTGCAGGCGATGGAGGGCCGTGTGGTGACAGCAGGTGGCTTGAAGACACATCTCTCCCCCTGCCCAGGTTAGTTCTGCCTCAGGCTAATGTCCAGAGAAGGTCGCCAAAGTGCACAGTGACACACACAGACATCATGGAAATGGATATAGCAAAAGTATTCGCGAACAAAACACGGACACAACTTAAATAGAGTAAAGCCAAGTTGCACGGTTGATGTGGAAATAATCAAAGAGCAAGATGCTTAAGGAAGAAACAGAATACAAAAGGACACTGTTTACTTGAAATTGAGGATACTGTGTTAGGTGGAAGTATTGTGTGCAGCTACATGCATACATACATGTGTCACGTAAGGTACACTAAGTCACGACACGCCTACAGGGAGGCCCCGCACCGCCCACACAGCACGAGGACAGAGTGGGGGAGGTGGGCTCAGGGCTCCCGCTGGATTTGTGCGACATCAGTTCTTTAGAACTCAAATCCGAAGCAAACATTGTAAACTGTTCTATTCGTTGAAACTCAGTGGTCATACTGAGTGCCCCCTTCCTGAGTTTATGCTCTATAGTTTTCTTTATTTTGGCAGACATTGATCAAATAGATCCACACCCAGTTCTTCTTTATGAATAAAATTGCGATTTGGTCGGGGTGGTGATATGCCAAGTTTTCAAAACTCTGCTACTCTGTTTCCTCCTTTTAGGGAACCTTAATCTTTTGCTCTGATGGCCCCCAACTGATGGATGACAGAGGGTGAGCTGTTTTACTTAAAGTCAGCCGATAGTAAGTATCAATTTCATCTTTAAATCCCTCCACACCACATACAGGCTTGTGTTTGACCAAACAAGTGGGCACAGAAGGTCAGCCATCCTGTGGGCCTGAAGCGAGAGGGCTTCAAAAGAGATGCCTGCCGGCTGGCTGTTTCAACCTCTTGCTCTTCTCTTTCCTCCTGCCTGGAAGCCAGATGTAAGAGCAGGGCTGGGGCAGCCATAGTGAGAGCATGAGGAGAGGGAGAGAGGGAACAAAAGGCGGGATGGTACCGTTCCCTGATGGCACTGTGGGGCCAAAGCCCCAGCACTCCCCTGCTCACCTCCTGGCATCCTGCCCTGTGAGAAAAATATACCATGGCTTCGTTTAGCCACTGCACACACCACTGAACCTACTCCCGATCGATACACTTATATTTTTAATGTCTCATAATAATATTCACAAATAGTGAAAAAGGAGTAAATGGGAAATATTTGGAAGTGCTTCGTGGCTGGCAGACAGCTGGAAGGAGTGGGGCTGGGAGCTGCAGCAGCGTTTCCTACTCACACACCTGTGGGCTGCAGCTGTTCAAAGAATGACTTCCTGCTCTCTCTGGCTAACAACATTCCGTGTGGGGAGCTGGGCTTGGTCAGGAGAAGACCAAGTTCACAATCACAGAGAACCAAAAAGGCCAGCACACCCTCAGGAGCCACGAGCTCAGACCCTAAACAGGTTTGTTCATTCGACACGCGTCTATCTATCTCTGCCGTGTGCAGGAGACACAGCCACGAGACCAGGAAAACAAAGTCCCTCCTTCCTGAAGAGGCAAATGCTAATTGCCAATCAGCATGGAAGTCCATTTCCCTGGGCAATCACAGAAAGCCTCGCCTGAGGATAAGGGATTACTCCAAAGGCCTGGGGGTTAACAGAGCAGCTGAAGAGCTCAGCTGGGGAAGAGAAAGGCAGGGTCCCAGTCCCTAAAGAGGGGCCAAAAGCTCACAGGGCAGGCTGTGGCTAAATACTGGGTGTCTGGCGGTACAGGGGTGAGAGGGCCCCCGGGAGTATGCTGGATCAGGCTGTTGTCCCCACTGTTCACTACCCCCTTGTTAGGAGGACCTGGCCTGCATGTCCCCACCCTGGCCATGGGGTTGGCACTGACCAGTGGAACGTGAGTGGGTGTGATGGGAGAAGAGGCTGTAGAAGTATTTGCACAGTCTGCTTTGGCCTTCTGGGCTTCTGCCACTAGCCATGAGGAACGTGCTCTGGGTAGCTGCCACTTCTAGAATCAGGGACATGTGGATGGCCTGAACCCATGTGCAGCCGACACCCCAACCTTGCTGAGCCAGATGCAGCAGAGCACAGATGCCCCACAGCTCCGCAGTCACACATGAGAGGCAGAGTGCCTGGGCTCGGTCTCAGAGGAAGAACACGCGTTCCGGCACCGGTGGAGCCGTACGTCCTGGGATGTTGACACCGTGACCGATTAAAACACCAGCAATAGTGCAAACTAAAATTGGGATAGGAAGCTGGCCACACCGAGGCAGGCGCTGATGGCCCAGGACAGAAGCACAGTCCACACCCTGAGAAGGCCTGTGGTGCCCACGGGGCAGACGCAGGCATGTGAGCGCCACGAGCACCGGGCCTGCCGCTGATGTGTGTATTTAGCAGCACCGTATTTTCTACCTCATGGATTCCTCAGCCCTGTGGCTAAATTCTCAGACTGTTTCTACAGTTCAAACATTTCCTTTCTGCTTGCCATTTGTGGGTCTAAAATAAACACGTGCCCTGAAGATAAAAGAAGAAATCCAAAGCCGTGTCTAATTATATATTAATAGCACAAAAATGCACACGCTCTGGGCATGTCAAAAGATAAGTGCGAAGGAAGACACCGCCGAAGCTGTGGGCGGAGGGAAGGAGAGAAGGTTCGCAGGCCCCAGTCTGCTGCCCATGGAGCCAGCCACGCCCCATGACTCAGCTTCCCCACCTGAGGGGAGGTGCCAAGGAAGCACGGCAGAGCTGGGGGATGTCTGCACTTCCTTGCCACTCTGCTGTCTTTCTGGTTAACAGCCTTGACTCCAAGAGCAATGACCTCCCCAGAGGTGCCGCTCCTCCTCCTGACCTTACTCCTCTGCTCACCCCCTGACCCTCGGGCCTGAGTCCCTGCTCTTCTTCAAGTCCCATCTCTGCCCTGAGCCTTTGCTGACACTCCTGCCCCACTCCCACCTTCCTCTGAGCCATCACTGAGCCTGTGCTGGGTCTGTTTGCTGGAAAAGTCCCCGACCCTGGCAGCCCAAACCTAGGTCCTGCCCCAGGTCTGATCCTTACTCTCCTGGGCTAAAAACTCTGACCTCTGAACTTTCAGGAAAGTAACTCTGTCCCTTTCACCAAAATGGTTGCAATTATAAAAGGGGATTGTTGTGCTGATCAAGTGGGGATGATGCACGTGGAAATACCTTGTCTGCTGTGAAGTGCTGCATAAACGTGGCGCCTAGGACTGGCCAAGACAGAGTGATGGGGAGTGGACTTGCCCTCCTGCCTAATAGAATAAACAGATAGGCAAAACAAAGGATTTGTTTTACAGGCAAAACAAGTGGATTCAGGATACTGGACAGCAGGCAATGACGGGGACCACTTCGGGGTGGGAAATGAACAGGTGAGCACTGTAATGGGCTTGGCCGATGGCCTTGGGTGAGTTTCCAGGCTGTGGCTCAGGAGGGGGAAGCCAGGCAGAACAAGGACATAGTCTGGGAAGGCCCAAGGGCTTCCCTGAGTGGGGACAGCTGCTCAGAGGGAGAACTCCAGATGTGCAGAGGGTCTCAGGCATAGAGACCTGCACCTACCTGCGCAGAAACCAGCTGAGGCCGGGGAAAGCCCCACCCAGAGGATGAGAAGAAAGGCGCCTGGTGCAGAGAGCAGAAATGGTGCAGCCCGAGCCAGCCAGAGGGCTCGCCTCGCGATTCGCAGAAAGTCTTAAACTCTGCAAGAGGAAAGATTAATTAAGATGATTGATAAAATGATAAATTTAAAACTTTCGCTCTGCATAAGACAATTCTAAGAGAATAAAAAAGATAACGTTGGTTGACATCTCCAGGACCGCTGCTTGAGAGCCCGTGCATGTTAATTCTGTCCTGAAGCTGGTCACCGGGCCCACGGGCTAGAGGGATGCCGGTTAGCACTTCTTGAGCTGCTGGAATGTGGGAGTTATGGGCGCCTTCCTGTGCGGCTCGTCGTCTTTGAGAAAGCCAGTCAACAGAGCGGTTGGCAACTGTCAACCTTCTGGGCCAGCAGGGCTTGGCAGAATGCGTGTCCCTCCCACTGACCAGGACACGCTTCCCTTCTGAGAGTTCAGCTGCCTTCAATGACCACAGTCCAGCCCTCCCTGCTCCATCCCTGCTTCTCTGGCTGCTCCTTCAGATGTGCGTGTGTTTAACCTGTATGGGGCAAATGAGCATGTGTGTGTGATTTATGTTTTACAGGAAACACAGCGGGACACAAAATGGACAGTGGTGATCCTCTCCACCTGGGCCCCAGACACGTTCCCCGAGAAAACCACTTTCAGCCATTTCAGGACATAAAGCGCCGAGTGGGCATCACTACCGACTCAATAGTAAGTGCTACGGAGTGTGTCCTCCGTTCTTCCAGATGGCCCCGTCGTTACAGACACCCAGGCCTTCCTCCCTGTCAAGGTGTGGAAGGTGGGGACGCCCCCATCCTCACAGGGAGAAGGCTGCAAGTCAATGACCTCCGTGGAGCCCACCAGAGACTGGCTGCCCGGACACCGGGTCCTGAAACTGGGCGATGGGGGCAGCTGAGGAGAAAACAGTACCGGGCAGCCGCCGACCTGGGGAGAGGATGCGGCAGGGGCCCTCGTGTGCAGGAGGCAGAGGCAGGGAGGCAGGCCTTTCTTCTACAGGGACAGAAATTTTCTTCCACAAACTCTGCCTTGTGCTTAAAGGGAGGATGTGGAATTTCCCTAGAAATTTTTCTCATAGCCTGGGTGGGGGAGGACAGAATTAGCTGCTACTAAAAACCTGCTCAGATCCATCTCTCTCAGCTCCCCCAGGACAAAAGCCTCAGTCTGCAGGAGGGAAGCCACAAGAGTGGTCACCAGCGCACAATGGGACTCACTGAAGCCAGCGGGAGAAAAGAGAAAATAGCAAAATAAAACGTCTGGCCCTAGGGGTGCCACAGGAACACACGGAGGGACTGGGTGTATGGCCACGGGATGTGCCGGACATGGAGGACAAACCCCAAGGTCCAGGACACAGGGCAGGAGCAGGACCTGCAGATGCACCCCCAGACCTGGACACAGGGTAGGAAGGAGCAGGACCTGCAGATGCACCCCCAGACCTGGACGCAGGGCAGGACCTGCAGATGCACCCCGAGACCTGGACACAGGGCAGGACCTGCAGATGCACCCCGAGACCTGGACGCAGGGCAGGACCTGCAGATGCACCCTGAGAACTGGACACAGGGCAGGACCTGCAGATGCACGCCCAGACCTGGACGCAGGGCAGGAGCAGGACCTGCAGATGCACCCCGAGACCTGGACACAGGGCAGGACCTGCAGATGCACCCCAAGACCTGGACACAGGGCAGGACCTGCAGATGCACCCTGAGAACTGGACACAGGGCAGGACCTGCAGATGCACCCCGAGACCTGGACACAGGGCAGGACCTGCAGATGCACCCTGAGACCTGGACGCAGGGCAGGACCTGCAGATGCA
>CAUYRH010157119.1:0-61785 GCA_963574655.1 Perodicticus potto | reverse complement strand
CCTTCCTTGTAACAATGCGCGGGCCGTTTGCCTCCCAAGTAGCTGGGATTACAGGCGCTTGCCACAACACCCGGCGGTGTTCTTTCCTGGTGGTAGAGACGGGGTCTTTTACTCTGGCTCACTCATGCTTATGCTGGTCTCAAACTTTGTAAGCACTGGAAATCCACCTGCCTCGGCCTCCCACAGCGCTGGGACTACAGGCGTGAGCCACCAAACAAAGAAATATTTCTGGCCTTGTGTTATAAGAAACACAGAAGCTATAATAGAGAGGAAACCAGAGAGGACGAGGCGCTGGAGACCCAGGACACGGGACTGAGGAGGGGCGCGTGGCGTCGTCCTCACTGCTGGCTCCTGAGGACCTTGTCAGGTGACCATTCGGGTGGGCGGAGGGCCAATCCCACCCGTCGGGCTGAAGTCGCAGTGCCGCAGGGTCCCACCCTGACTGCCTCCCACCCTCATGAGAAGCCCCTGTTTGGCAGATGACGACTTTGGGGTTTAGAGCCAGGCCTGACGGACACTTCCCGGGCCACATGGGACACAGACACTCTCATGGACTCGTGAGGTTTTGTGTGTGCTAGGAAGAGGCAGTAAGCTCCAAAGTGCTGCAAAAACGCATGTTTGGGACACATACAAGACGCTCCTTAAAATCCTCAGAAAACAATTTCCTCCCAATAAACCTCTGGTTTAGTGTTTTTCCTCTCGGACGCAGAGCAGAATCCTCTTTAAAGGATGTTTTGCTTTTGTCACTTCTGAGTGACCAAAAATTTTCCTGACTTGCTTTGTAATTCTCCCGAATCTGATGACTAGGCAGATTCCTCCCATAGGAGAGGGTTCCGGACTTGGGTCACTTGGCCTAGAAAGTTGCTCAGAGCCTGCCTTGGATATCACCCTGCTTTCACCTCCGAGCCAGCTGCACCTGTCCCTCTGGGATGTGGGGGGCTCTTCTTCCTGCCTCAGCCTTCTAAGTAGCTGAGACTACAGATGCACGCACCACAATGCCGAGCTGATTTCTTTTCTAAGGAGAGGTCTCACTATGTTTCCCAGGCTGGTCTCAGACTCCTGGCTTCAAGCAGTCCTCCGACCTTGACCTTGACCTTGGCCTCCGAATGTGCTGGCTCCACAGCGTCAGCCACCGTGCCCAGCCTACTGCTTTTCTTGAAGCCAAACCCATGGATTCGTAAGATGTTGGCCCCATGTAGTATGGTTGTCCACAGTCCTCAACACCCACACTCTAGTTCCACTCAAAGGATCTTAGCGTTGGGAGGTCCTCGAACGGTGTGGGGAGCACAGGGCCTGTGAGGTGGCAGGCCAGCAGCGGGCCACCCTCTTTTGGACATGACCTGGTTTTCCATGCCCAGAAAAACCGATCCTTCAGGGGGGCCAGGAGCCCTGGGTGTCCTGCCTTCCCAGGCAGGTGTCTTGTTCACATGTGAGCTCCCACTGTGTAGCAGTTGCAGTGACTCATGATGAGGCTGCAGTCCCCTGAGGTCCACTGCAGTCCTCTTAGGCCCACTGTGGTCCTGTGAGGTCCACTGAGGCCCACTGCAGTCCCCTGAGGCCCACTGTGGTCCTGTGAGGTCCCCTGAGGCCCACTGCAGTCCTGTGAGGTCCACTGAGGTCCACTACAGTCCCCTGAGTCCAATGGACACCCCCCTTCTGCTTTAGCAGAAGGATTGAAGTCTACACCATGTCTAGTGACTCAATTCTTGTTCCAAGTCAGGAAGGTCTGGATTCCTCACTCCACCTGTCCTCCCAATCCCCATGCCACCTCCCACTTGCCTTTTTGCTATCTGCCTGTTTTATGAACATGTTTTTCACATCTTTGAGTCGTTGATGAAACACACTCAGCAGGACCAATGCAGCAGACCCTGCTCCACGCAGACACAGCCCTGGGCCCAGGCTGCACACTCACCTCACAGCAGCATGAGGGTCACACAGGAGAAAGAAACATGGAGAGGGGACGTCGAGAAACCCTGGCCCAGGCCAGAGGTCCGGAGCACACAGCACTCACCCCAGGCGCCTCCCCGTGCTACTGCTGTGGACTTCTCCCAGCACAGAAGTGCAGCCTGCTGGGGGCGGTTTTCACCAACATTCATTATTATGAAAGTTTTAAGATTCAAGCTGAAATGGTGACTTGATGGCCACCTGCATTCCCACTGCCATGACTACAGCTTCCGCTCAGCATTGTGCTGTATTTGCACAATACATGTGTGTGCTTTATTATTTTCTCTGACAAACTGTTTCACAATAAGTTTTGGGCAACATGACCTTACCTGCATCTCCTAAAAATAAGGACCACAGCCCCATTGTCATAACTAAGAAATTAGCGATGAACCCCTGAGACGCTGCAATGTTGCTGTGGGAGCTGCTCATGCTACATTTGCCCACAGTCCTGGAGGCAGGAAAGCCAAGCTGGAAAATGGTGGGGTAGCTGTCACCGAGGCCTCTGCCCTGGTATGTGGGGCATCTGCACCCCGGCAGGTCTGTGTTCAACCTTCCCCTCCTTTAAGGACACCCGTCAGACTGCGTCAACCTCCGGAGCCAGCTTCCCTGCACTCTGCACTGCCCAGCTGTGCCTGGGACAACTGTGAGGTCAACGTGTGTTAGAACAGCTGCAGCAGAAGGTCCTGCTGTACACTGGGCCCCCGGACCTACCCAAGCTGCCTTCACCCACTGGGCAAAGCAGTGACCTGCCGGGAATCATCGCGGAGACGTCTCAGACAATGGGAAACAGAGACACAAGCCCAAGCCTCGCGGCCACAGCACACAGACCACTGACGCTGCTCTAAGACCTGCTTTTGATGCCTTTGATGTAGGGAAGCCCAGCTCAGGCCTCTGACCTGCTGGACAGCTGACCCTTGGGCAGCTTTCTAGCCTGGAGTGGATCTCCTCATCTTAGTGACCACCCTTGGAAACAGGAAGCTTTCCTGAAACAGGGACCCCAGCCTGCCCACAGGCATTGCTGTGCTAAGATCCACAAACAGTGCTCTGTCAATTTTCTTCTTCAAGGTTGATGAGCTTTGCACTCTGAGCTCTGCATCTTACAGGGCGTCCTTATGAGCAGGATGTCTGCCTGCTGGTCTCCACTTTTCTGGATCTGCGGAGAACAAGCTGTTGAGCTTCTCAGAGCTTTGAAACAAACATGGTGGGATGACTTACCTCTTTTCCCCAAGGATGATGAGTCCTGATAAAGTCCCTTCAGGGTGTGAGCAGCTGGAATCATGAAACCAGCGTTAGCGGCTGGTGTCCAATGGGTGGGTGACCTCAGGCCATGTCCACCGTGTACCCACCCCAGCCCAGGGGGACAGGGGACAATCCCATGGCACTGCTCCCATTGGTCAAGCGAGTCCTGGTGTCTTGACTTGTGGGGGTGAAACGCTGGCCCTTCACCAGTGTGTGGCTGTCCCCACTCACCACATGGTCAGGGTGAGGACAGAGCAGCCAGCATGTGGACAAAAGCCAAACCTGCAGGGACACTAAGGCTGCAAAGCCCAGGGAGTACGCAGCCCCCACTGAGCAGCTCTGGACCCATGTTCTGAAGAGCAGCGCCAGGGAGCTCACCCCAGTGAGATGGAGATTGTTTGCCCCCGACAAAGGAGGCCTGAGGAGCTGCTGCCCACGGCATCCAGGCCACACTGCAAGACAACATTCCAGGCAGGTGAAGCTTCCCTGTGCTTTCCCGGATGCACTCAGGTGGGACAGAAGGAGGTTCTGGATCATGAATCCATTCATGGCGAACCTGCACTGCCCTCCAGAGCACCAGGCTTGGCCTTCTTCCAAGGCTCTTTGTCCTGGTAATAATCAAGGAGTGATTCTGGAGCTTGTCTGTCCTCTAGGCACTTAGCAAAGCCACCTGCTACTTCCTGACCACACAGCCCACCGTAAATGCATTTCGCCGGCTCCACTGACCTTAACTCAGGTGCACAACCACCTCAGTCTCGAACACATTCCTGGACTCCTTGCTGCCTGTGGGGCAGACATTATCCTACAAACCTGACACCTTAAAATGTTGAGGAATTTACCCAGCACCATCTGGTTGGCATGTGGCCAGGCCGAGATTCAAACTGTAGTCAGCCACGACCACGAGATACTTCCCTCCTGGGCCTTAGTGTCTTCAGCCTAAAGCAGGAAGGTAGCGCGGTTTTCCAGGACCAAAAATGACATGCGTGGAGCCACTTACAGTGTGAGCATATAGAGTAGAGTATCTAGAGACGCTCAGAATATTTTGTGTGGGTTCTGTTGCACAGTAGACACCTCAGGAGTCCAGAAAAGGATCACGCATGGTGGGTTAGGGCCACAAGTTTCTTGCTATTATTTTTTTTCTCTCTGCCTCATAAGACCTCTGACTGAGGAGCTTCTTACAGGAAAATAACTCAGTTATCAGGCCAGGTACAGAAGGAAGGAGCTGCATGCATCCCTGTGTTTTCCTGGTTTCTAGGCAAGTTCTCAGACTAAGTTTCTAAAGAACACACCTACTCATTAATTGAAGCGTAAGCCACAGTGTGGCCATAATTTTTGCTGGGTGACTCTGGTCACATGTACTGCTCATTCCCAGGGAGATGTGTGTGTTTCACATGAAGGACCAGCTTCAGTGAGCCCAGAAAAGGTGAGAGACAGGCATAGCCAAGGCCCCAGTTCTCCCTTCCAAGGTAGGGTGGACCTCTGGAGAATGGCGCCACCTGCCCAGGCCACGCTGCCTCCCGCCCAGGACACACTGCCACCTGCCCAGGCCACGCTGCCTCCCACCCAGGACACGCTGCCACCTACCCAGGCCACACTGCCTCCCACCCAGGACACGCTGCCACCTACCCAGGCCACGCTGCCTCCCACCCAGGACATGCTGCCACCCGCCCAGGACACGCTGCCTCCCACCCAGGACACACTGCCACCTGCCCAGGACATGCTGCCTCCTGCCCAGGACACACTGCTACCTGCCCAGGCCACGCTGCCTCCCACCCAGGACATGCTGCCACCTACCCAGGCCATGCTGCCTCCTGCCCAGGACACACTGCCACCTACCCAGGACACGCTGCCTCCTGCCCAGGACACACTACTGAGGCTGGCATTGTAGTAATCTGTCTGTTAAGGTGCTCAGAGACATGATGTTATCCTCTCATGGGCCCCCATAAGAGATTCACAGGAAAAGGGAATCACAGAAGGAAGCATGGCTGGGGGCGGCCATCCCTGCCCTCTGGCCCTTCTGGACGGCTCCAGGGCCTCCCATGGAGGCCTGCGATGGCCGATATTTAAAAAAGTAACTCCACCATCCGCCTATAAAGCAGTATGTTAGTGCAAACTCAGATCAGGAGCGCTAGGGTTTTACAGCCCTGTCCTCAACTCACCACTGTCTTTGGGTAGGTGATCTCAGAGGAGGCAGATGCAGCTGGACCCGCATCCCCCACACAGGTTAGCTTTAGCAGTCCGTGGACCTGTCCACAAGGCGCCTGCAGGCTCAGGGGCCCTCTGCGGGCTGCACCCTCTGCCACACTGGGGACCAGCGCACAGCACAGCAGACTCAGTGCCCTCTGCGGGCTGCACCCTCTGCCTCCAGGGACCAAGCCCACAGACTGCATTTTCCACTCCCTAAGACGCCCAAGCTTATGAAGCATTTTCTCAATTTTCTGATGAGAAAATCCAGCTGGTGCTCAGCCCCTGGGCTGCCTCCCAGTTTCTTGTTGCTGGCAGCCCTGGTGCAGTGGAGCGGCGGCTGCACTGAGCAGACGCCCCCTCATTGGTCCCCTCCCTGTCCATACTTGCTCCAGCCCTGCTCTTTCTAGAGGATTCTCTGGCTACTGGGCGCAGTGCTGGGCTGCCATGTCACAGGTGTGTAAGGTGGCTGTGCTGGAAGTTGTGTGCCAAGGCAACACTCAGGGTGACCCTCTGGAACCCTGGAAGCAGCTGCCAGTGCCGCTTTGTGACCCAGGCCCAGGACCTGCATTGTTGTCCTGCTTCCCAGGGTCTGTACAGCGGTGCCACCCGGGCTGCTTGAACTTAATTTTCAGGGCGAGGTTGGTGGCATTAGGATGTCAGAGTTGGCCAATTTCCCTGGTCAGTTTTATTTTGGTTTCCTGCCTCCACCAGTTTTCACTCCCTTGAGAATAAATGGTGAGGAGCCCGAAGCCTTTGAGCCCACACGGCTCCTGTGTCACTCAGACCTTGGCTCAGAGTTGGGAGGTGACCTGGTGCCTCCACCACGTTCAGGCCTCACGCATACACGGACGAGAGAGCAGCTCATCCAACACACAGGTCCTCGAGCCATTCTGTCCCCAGCACCTGACGAGGGTGGTCGTGCGCGTCCATCCACTAGCGTGTCGGCCTCTGGTGCTTTGCCGCTTCAGACCACAGGCACCATCAATCTTACTGAGCTTCTATGTAAAATCCCCAAGAGAAGTGAAAGAAACAGAAAAGCCAAGTCCCTGTGGCATCGCTGCCCATCCTGAACTGCCCACGGTTAGAGCCGCTTCCTTCTGGTGTCTGGGCATCTGCAGGGACCTCGGGAGGCAGGACCAGGGCAAAGGATGTGCTCTGCCCTGTCACCTGCTCCAGAGACTCCCGCGGGGCTGTCTGTGTTCTCAGAGGACAGACCCGAGGTGTGGCTGAGTCCCTGTACCCCTAGAAAGGCATGAAACCTATGCAGCTAAGAACCACCTTGCGCCCAGGCCCAGCTGACACCTGCCCGGCAGGGAGAGTGTGTGCGCATGCCCAGGGAAGTGGGGACGTTGCCGCAGCCTCCTCCGTGGTGAGCCCCCCAGATGTCCCACTGAGGTCACACCGCAGAAGTTAGCAGTGTCTTCAGGTGAGCAGGAGCGGCGTCCAGAGTCAGCACTAAGAACAGTCTCGCCTCGGCAGGCCACCTACACCATCAGTCCTCCTCACCCAGGCTGGTGTCAGCCCTGTCCAGCCGACTGGCCTCTAAGGGCATGTTTTATGCTGCTGAATCTCTGCCTGTGTGTTTCTCCTCTGCTTTCTCTTTGTCCCTTACTTTAGTTTTAAAAGTAATTTCCAAGAACTCAAGGCTGTAACCATGTATTGACCATAACACTTTACATTTTAGATGGTGGCCTGTTGGTTGACATCAATGTTTATATTTATATTTACTTGCTCTGTGTTGTCTAACATGTCTGTTATTTAAAGGCAACACAAGAGTGTTGCAGAGGACACTGACCTTGGTATCTGAGCTATCCGTGTGACAGACACTGGGGCCCTGACATCCTCCCACCAAGGTGCACACAGGCCACCAGCGGTGGGAGGAAGGAGGCTCAGGCATTGGCGCTGGGGTGGGGGCACGGCCCTCTGTGTGCAGGACGCGGCTGTGCACTCTCTGACCACCTGCTCCTCTGTCACTTGCAGACGACCACTCCAGGATCCTGCTGAAACCAGAAAACAGCCATAGCAACTCAGACTACATCAACGCCAGCCCCATCGTAAGTGCCCTGCTGGGGCTCCGGGCTTTTTCTCAGGTGGTGAGGACGCAGCAGAGCCAGGCAGGAAGGTCTCAGTGGAAATGGAGGCCCCCGTGCTCTGGGCCCTGAGCTGTGACGGGGCTGACTGCCCCACCAGGCTCCTGGCCCCAGGGGCTGCAGAACATCCAGCAGTTGGGACACAATGTCCTGACTGGAACCCAGGGCTTTCAGGGGAAGTTGACCACACTCAGTGGCATTGTCCTTCCGCAGCGCCACTTAGCACCTGTTTATTCTGGGAGGTGGAGAAACGAGGCCCACCCTGCCTCTTTCCCAACCATCACTGACATTGAGGCAGGTTTAAACTCGTAGGTTCCTTTCCTCTAGGTTTTCCCAGCAGCAGTGTGCTTCCTTTATAAGAAAAAGGACGTGTGTGGGCCACGCCTCCTCCAGGCAGTGCAGGACAGTGACTGTGTCCCCAGTCTAGGGACAGGACATGAGCCCTGTGACGGCAGGGTTCCTTACCAACCGACACCCGGAGGCTCATCCTACCACCCTCCCTTATCTCTGGACATCACTGCAACATTCTCCCTATCTTGAACCTCAAGAGGGTAGCAGGCTGCTGGGGCCAGACAGGCAGCCCTGGCAGGAGGACACGCAGCGTAACTGTCCAGAGGGGGTTGTGGAGACCAGGTCAATGGCCTTTTAAACCAGCAGGCAGGGGTCAAGACTTAGGCAGATTTATGGTGGACAATTGTTGTGATGCTTCCCCTCCTTTAAACAGCTTTTCTTAATCCTGATCTTCAGGGAAGCATGAGGGCATCTCACTAAAATCCCACTTTGTATTCACTTGAACATGGTGCCTGCAGTGCTACACTGAGGCAGGGCACAGTCACACCCCTCATCCCTTCACAGGGCTCTGCGGCGGAAGTGCTGGCTCTTCTGGTCACCAGAGCCACTGGCAGTCCACACTACCCAGCCCCACGGTGCGCTGGGAGGCAGGTGCCGAGTGAGACCTGGCCTGGGACCTTTGTCTACACCCCCCAAGCCCAGACTTCTGTTGACAGTTCATTGTTAGGGAGGAGAAGCCTCTTTAACTCCTGCAGAGGTGGAGTCCAGAGACTGCTTCCTTCTGGGTTCCATTTGGAGCCTTTCCCACTAAGACATGGTATGTGGTGGGTTTCTGTGAATTCTAATTCAAACAACCATACCAAAGCCTTTTTGACTTTGGGCCATGACTAGAGTGTCATTCTGGGGAAGTTAGGCTTGCCAGTGCCTGAGTTTGGTCCCTGTTCTGCGGACAAGAAACCAACCCAGAACTAAGAGAAACAAAAGGCATTTTCCTCCTGTTGAGGTCCTCTTTCCCTGGAATGAACCATTTGACTGGGCCAGAATTAGAAATAAAGCCATTATTTATGAGTCTAAACCCCGAGTTCGGTACTGTGACTGTGGCTGTGCTGAAGTGGCCCCCACTTTACTGGTTCCAGTTTGCAAATGTCTGAGCCCATGCAGGCCACGGTCTGGTCTCATGGTAGACGGCAGTGCTCGGTGCCACCATGGACGTGGTCCTGCTCACACGGCACTGAGTGGGTGCGTCGGGTGAATTCTGCAGTCCGTGCAGGTCCCAGTACCTCTCCTAGGAGCAGGGATTCAGATTGACCTTCCAGGCATCACCAAGCAAGAGGCGGGGCTCGGAGAAGTAATTTTATAGTGCCTTTTGTGTTCTCCCTTTATTTCATGCCACCATTCTTTTTCTTCAAATCTGGGTTGTAAGAATGAACTAGGAGAAATCCATGGAGCCTCTTCTCTCTGAAATAACTGAAGCTACAATGATAATGACCTTCCCTGCAGCAGCCGAGTGAAAAGCTCACAATTACAGCCTGGGAAGACCCCGGCTGTGCAGAATAAAACTATGATAATTACATCTGTCATATTTGTGCTTGGGCCTCATTAAATTTCAGGGAAGTCATCCAGTAGTAAATAATGTGCAATCTTTCCTTTTAAATCAGAGGTCATGAAAGTAAATGGGAATTTTGTTTTCCCGCATGGGGTGTCTGAGAGACAAACCCATCAGCTGCGTGTGAAACCTCGGCTGGGTTGTTACTGAGGACTGTCAGACACAGCACACAGTTATCACAGGACAAGTCTGGAGTTCCCAGTGACACTTAAAAATGAGCTTCATCTTCATTCCACTGCTCATTAAAAAAAATTTGTTTAAAGTTCCAATTCAGAGTACAGTTAGCTAATTTAGGTACAGACAGAGAGCACCTCAGAAAGGGGTACAAGGTCAACATCGCGAGAAAGGCCCCTTTTCCTCCTCCCACAACCCCTCCCGCTCTTTCTTGCCAACTTGGACCCTGCAGAATGGCTCCTGCAAAGAAGGGTGGGGAGAAGAAGAAGGGCCAGTCTGCCATCAACGAGGTGGTGACTCAAGAATACACCATCAATATTCACAAGCGCATCCAGGGACTGGGCTTCAAGAAGCATGTCCCAGGGCACTCAGAGAGATCTGGAAATTTGCCATGAAAGAGATGGGAACTCCAGATGTACACATTGATACCAGGATCAGCAAAGCTGTCTGGGCCACAGGCATAAGGAATGTCCCATTCCGTATCCGTGTACAGTTATCCAGAAAACGCAATGAAGATGAAGATTCACCAAACAAGCTCTATACTTTGGTTACCTATGTACCTGTTACCACTTTCAAAAATCTTCAGACAATCAGCGTGGATGAGAACTAGCTGGTGATTGTCAGACACATCAAATAAAATTATAAAATAAAAAAAAAATAGGACAAACTCAGGATCTGAGTCTTTGGTTCTCAGAAAATATTTACAACCAAACATCTGTGTGTATAATTAGGGTTTGCATTCAGTATTTTACTTAAATCTCTGGGCGTAAGAATAAAATACAAAAATAAGTTCAAATAAGTTCATAACAGTTCGTAAATCAACCCTCTCCTGTTGATCATCAAAGTTACAATTGTCTAATTACAGTTTATATTCAGTTATTCAGTTATTATTTATATTCAGTCTATATACAGTTTATATTGTTTTACTTAGATAAATCTCAAAACAAAAGAATAAAACATTAAAATAATAATAGTTCATAAATCAATCTCTCTTCCCATTGACCAACAAAGCTATAATTTTCCAATTAATTCCCACCCTAAGACTTGGTATCTGGAAAAGTATCTTGACGACTCCGGCCTGATACGTGTTTGTTTTCCAGAAAGGATTCTTCCAAAGTTGCTTCAGGGTAGAAAATGTTAGCAAAGGTGATGCAGAGGGGAGCAGAGTAGAGCTCAGACAGACGGACAAACGGAGCAGGCACTCACTCTCACGGAAGGCTTCAGAGCCAGGGACGTGACCCTGCCACCTCCCCTGAGTTGGCCAGATTGCCCCTGAGACTACTGGGTCGCAGCTGATGGATGCCGGGACTGGTATGGGGCAAGACCTGGCCCTGCCTGCACCTGCCCACCAGGTGGCTCAGGGCCGGTGTGGCTCTGAGCTCTTCAAGGCTGCAGGACTCAGGCCCAGTGGTCTCAACATGCCGATGCTTTATTTTTAAAATCAGTTTCATTTGGAATATTGGGGGAAATATGGCTAAGTTTTTAGATGCAGATTAGCGTTTCTAAAGATAAAATCAGCCGCCTACACCCATTTCATAATTGCCATCCCATAGCTCAAGCAAATCTGTAGGTTGTTTTTTAAACTATGTGTTTAAAAGTAGGTAGGAATACACCTTACTTGTGCCCTGTTTCATTTGATGTTTCTTAAGAATCAGTCTTCCAAGGGATAATAGATTCAACACAGATCTTTTTCTTAACAAAAAAATAGTAAAAGCAAAATTATACACTAATAATGCTTGCCCTCTGACCATCTATTTTCACAAACCAGAAATGAGTGAACTCAGGGTCTCTGTGCTCCCGGTTTCCCCGGGCGGGGTGTGTCCCTGCAGAGCCCTCAGCCACCTCACCCTTCCAGTGCCCAGCCACTCAGCGCCACCGCAAAGCACCTAAACTTGGTGCTTTTACGGAATGGTTCACAGAGGAGAGCGTAGACTTGTGCTGGCGGCCCCAGGCCCCCGAAGGTGAGGTGTCTGTCAGTCTCCTGGTCTTCACTGAGCGTTTTAGGCATATACTAAGGTGCACTCATGCACGTGTATGTGGCCTGCTCACATGCATACATGGAGCTTAGAGCAAGCGGTGCTCAGGGCTCGAGTCATCCGACCCGCTCACTCGCCAGCCACCCCCACTTACTGACACTGCCACGGAGGAGATTAACAGACTCTGAGGTCATGCCGTCTGTGTGAGAACATAACGTACAAATAGTGAGCATGGTGCAAAGACGCATGTGGCAGGGTGGAAGGAGGGAGATGAAGAGCAGAGGCAGGTGGGGTGGGTGGAGACGGCTCTCCCAGGCCTCCAACACACTTATCCTGCCTTGAAAACCTTACATGTAGTAAGACTTCTATGTGTTTAGTTAAATGTTTGCTTTGCTTTTATCCACTTAAAGCCGCATGAAACCGTGATGAGGCTCTGGCTGCCTTACACTATGTGCTTGCCACACGTGCAGAATGCCCAGAATTATTTTCTGTTCAACAGAATGTGCGTGGAATGAAATCATTGTACTCATCTTTCGAGCTATTCTTGAGCTGATGACACATCTCACTCTCGGAGGTCGTTGTGCTGTTGCCCGGCGTTCCTGGCAGTGGGGTCGGCTGGACCGTGAGGCCTGTCCACTCGCTGCTGGGCGGGGCCCCATGTCCTCTGCAGCCTCCTCCCAGTGTCCATGACTTTCTTCTCTTCTGTCTTGGGCACAGGAGCAGGTGATGGGTTTCAGGAATTCAGAGCACAATCACAATTCAGACCTGTCACCAAAGCTGCCTTCCCGACCCTCCTGAAACCCTGTCCAGATTTTCACTTTTCATCACTTCTCATTTTGAAAGCAACTAAATGTGCTCGTTGGAACAGGTTCACAATTTTAAAATGTGTTGCTGTCAAAATTGCTTTGGGCAAAAAAGTGCATTTGAGAAGGAGGTGGAGTTTTCCTTTTGATGCATAACTATATTCAGGGAAGAGACAGGGGTCTCTGTAAATAGCTGTCACCCCCAACAAATGCATATTTCAAAAAAATCTAAACTCCTTATTTCTACTAAGCTTTTTTCTACTGAAACATTTTAATTGGGGCTTTCAGTGAGAGTAACATAATTTTACCTGTATTGTGTGTGTTGTGGAAAATTTCAAAACGAGGTCCAGTTTTAATTACGCATCACTAAATCAGATGCACAAAAAGCTTTTCTCCCTGTGCCCCCAACCCCAGCGAGCTCTGCATTGTTGCTCTGCTAGAATAACTTACATCTGTTCCTTTATGTGCGTCCCTCTTCTATGGGAGCATAATTATAAGGTGCACGGGTGCATTCTTCTGTGCTGACAGCCGTCATCTCTGCCACCACGGTGGCTGTGTGCGGACAGACTGGATCACTGCAGAAGAAAATGTGCCCCCGCCAACTCCTCCTCAAACCCAAAGGCAGGGCAGCTTTTGAGGTGCCGCTGGACCCACGGCTGACATCCTCACTGTTGGCTTACAAATCCATGTGGCTAAAGCGTTCTCCTTTTTCACTGTGTTGAGAAATGTATTCTTAACAATTATCTTTAAATACGAAGCATTTAAAATCTTTAATCAAACCCCAATACTCTGGTTTCTCTTCAGATCACATAAATCTTTCGCCTTTTACAAACCCCAATATCAAAAGAGCTAATTCTGGTTCTAGACAGGAAAGAACAAAGGAGCGTATGCATTTCCTCAGCAGCCGTCTTACCCAAAGGGGAGATTCCAGCAGTGCGGCCTCATCCTGTCTTCTGGGGACAGCCTCTGCAGACCCTCTTGAGAGTGTGGGGAAGCGCTGGGGGACAGTAAAGATGACCTGGTATCTCTCTGTCCTTTTCTGGGTGGCCTGGGCTTGCCTCAGGGACAGAGCCCAAAACAGCACTCTGTAAGCTGCTGCAATCCTACCTGCTGCCCAAGGCTTTGTTCTCGTGTTCTGTTTAGTTTTTCCCCTGCTTAGCCAGTCTTTGAATTAAATGTTATAATTAAGGTCTTTTAAGCCAAGCTTCCCCTGCTGGAGCTCACAGGGTGCATTTGGACAAATCCACAAGCCACAAAGCCCCACACCGGCAGCCTTTGTTTTCAGCCCCTTGTGTGGCAGGAGAACCAGAACAAGTCTTCAGTTGGGCTCCCACAGGAGCTGCTACCCTGGCTCAGGGCCACAGATCCAGGCCCAAGCACCCGGCTGTGTCTGAACCCCTGCTCAGAATAAACAAAAACAAAGTGAGGCAGGGACTGTTGACTCCTCTCCCATGATGTGGGCGAGTCTGGCTCTAGGGCCTGGGGGGTGCGAGGGGTGCCCTCCCCCTCTCCAGACTATAGGCCTTCTCCCCCGGCAGCACGCTGACAAGTCCCGCTGGACCCCATTGGGCTGCTGACCTTCATTTCTGTTGGGACTATGGCAGGCTCAGGCTCTAATACGGAAGAGTCCACCAGGGTTTTCTCCTTCCTCAAGAGTTGTGTGTTAAGGGGCCTTGGGGACAAGGCAGGCCACCTCCACCGCCGCCTGAACTGGGGCTCTACCCCCCACTGTCTTCCTAACTTTCCAGCTAACCCTTGTCTCCTGCCTCTGTCTCTGTAGATGGACCATGACCCCAGGAGCCCTGCGTACATTGCCACCCAGGGGCCCCTTCCTGCTACTGTGGCCGACTTCTGGCAGGTGAATTTTTTTGATTAAAATTTCTTTTTATGAAAAGATCTTAATATATCAATCATGAATAATGTTACTTGATGTGTGTGTGTGTGTGTGTGTGTGTGTGTATGTCCTTAAGTATTTCTTATTATGCATCTTTTTTCAAAACATAAGTGTAAAAAACTTCCTTTTGAGCTCAGTGGTTAGGGTGCCAGCCACATACACCAAGGCTGGCAGGTTGGAACCCAACCCAAGCCAGCTAAACAACAATGACAACAACAACAACAAAATAGCCAGACGTTGTGGCGGGCACCTGTTATGTCCCAGCTACTTGGGGTGCTGAGGCAAGAGAATCACTTGAGCCCAAGAGTTTGAGGTTGCTGCGAGCTGTGACACCACAGCACTCTACCCAGGGCGACATAGTGAGACTCTGTCTCAAAAAAAAAAAAGAGAGCGAGATTTAATGCTTTCGAGAGCTTTACTTTTTAGCCATTTTACAATTTCATTTTATAAAGTAGGGAAAGTTAGTGAATATTTAAATTACTTTATTCAAATGTGCCCTCTTATTGTTTTATTCTCATAAAGGTAAAATGTGGTGTTCACATCCTAGTTCACCTTCTCAGTGGACCCCCTGTAGAGGCATCTCTTTATATCCAGCATGATCCTAGGTCACCCAGACTGAGGTCAGGCCTTCCAGCTGAGGTCAGTAGTTGGGGCAAGGGCTTCCTGACCTTTCCCTCCTTGCCCCCAGCATCAGCCCCAGGGAGGCTACACAGGAATGGGTTTTGGAAAGTGTTGCTATGGGGGGGTTGCCCAGCAGTAGGGCTTCACTCTTGTTCTGAAGCAGTGATAACTCCTGGCTGAACACACCAGGTGTCCCCAGACCCTGACTCCAGGGCTCCCCTGAGGGGATGGAGCTGAGGGCACAGATGTGGAAAGGAACAGAAGAGCCAGTGGCAGAGCCTGGAGACTGCAGGTGGGAGGGTGCCAACACCCAGCTGACTGGTTTAGGAGCACAAGGGTTATGGGTAAAGGCCAGAAAGTAACCTGTTCTCTAGGCCTTTCCTTGTCCTTAACCTCATGTTTCCTCCCCAGCTTCCTTGTCAACCCTCTTCGGACTGTACCCAAGAGAGGGAAATATTCCTCGCCCTGCCCTGGGGGACAGTCTCTGCAGAGGTTTTCTGGAAAAGTCTACAGAGGACCAGACTTACCAAGGGCTGCTGAGTACCTCATGACATACTCATCAACTCTTAGGTACTGCCCACTTGATGGGCGTGGCAGAGGGGTACTCAGGAGTCACCTCATTCATCCAAACCAGCAAGGGTGGGACCGAGATTTGAAATATGTTGGAATGACCACCTGCTTTTCTTTTCTTTTCTTTTCTTTTTTATTTGCTGTTTTTGGCCAGGGCTGGGTTTGAACCCACCACCTCTGGCGTATGGGGCCGGCGCCCTACCTTTGAGCCACAGGCACCACCCAATGACCACCTGCTTTTCTATCCACCTATGTCTTCTACTGGGGGAAAATCTAGACAAAATCTCTGGGTCATCTTGTTGAAACCTGTGATCACGGCATAGCACCAGGGACCTCTGACATTGGAATGGTTTTGAGGACTCCTTGGTGCCACCCCCCATGGGGGCTCCAGTTCCCTCCATGTTTCACCTGCAGAGAGAGCTTGGCCCCCTCAGGCTGCATCGTCTGAGGGCAACTCTGCGTGGCAGGGGACTCTTCCCCATACCACACACAGCTGTCTCCTTGAGCCATAAACCCAAGAGGCCCAGCCCTGCTCCTGGAACAAAACCTAAGGGTCCCGCCTGAGTCTTCCTATTCTCCAGGGCAGGGCACAGCGTCCTGCTGGGCTGGTGGCAAAGGGGCCTACAGGACCTGGTGCTCTCACTGTGTGTGGCACTGAGGGCTCCCAGCGTGAGTTCTTTCATCTGTGCTAGCGCCAGACCTCCGCCACCAGCTCCAACTTTATCGCTCCTCTCTCCCAGGATTGGGCTTCTTGAGGTCACATCCACACTGACCCACTATCATCTGCATCTGCTGACCACTGAGTATGCACTAGCTCCTGTGTGAAGAGTTTCGAGTGTTCACATACGGTCTCTGGGACCCTTGAGACTCTCGGGCTCATAAATTTGCCTACATCCAGGGGGCTGATAAATAAAAGGATGATCTTCCTTACTGCTGGATACAGATAGTTGCAATCAGAGACAACTCATTTGATCAATATTTACAAGTTATGAGACATGTTAGAGAGATTGTCAAGGAGTGTACATTCTTGAAAGGGGAAGAAAACATCTCTAAATGAAAGAACTAGAGAAAAACTTTAAGGCGGATGAAGTGCCAAGTAGGTGGAGACATGCCTCAGTCAGCAGCAAGGTTGACGACTCTGGGAAGAACCAGTGCTGAGATGGGGGTGCTGCGGCCGCAGGCCCTCCTGGGTGTCCCCGTGTGCATGAGGCCAGCAGAGCCCTGAGATGCATCACCTCACGTCATCAGCCGCCTTGGGGGGCCCTACATCCATGCAGGACATGCTTGGAGGCACCTTGCCCCCGCCCTATTGGGGGAGCAGAATTAGAGAGACTGGCCACCCAGCTCAGCTGATGGGCGGCCTCTGACCATGTGCTCTGAAGGTCAGCCTTAGCCACCTCGCTCCTCATAGAGCACCTGCCCCAAAGACTCTGCCCTAGGCCCTAACTGCTAGCACCATGTTGCTCAGCAGTCCTTGGTGGGGAAGGTGTGAGGGGAAATGCACCACCCATCCAACCTCCCTGTCAGTTGTCACATGGCCTTCCCTGCAAGGGGGTAGGGTTGTCTGTCTCAAAAATTCCCTCCTCTTAAAAGGCACCAGGCACTGGACATAGAGTCCACCCTGACCTACAGAACCTACCTTCACTTGGCTTGTCCACGAAGACCCTCTCTCCAAACCAGGCTAGAGGCCCAGGGTCCAGGGGACGTGGCTGGGGTGGGCACACTATTCTGTGAAGTACAGGCCAGAGAAATCAGTGACCCAGCCCTATAGGCATCGGTGGTCAGGAGCCCAGAGAGGGTTCTGGTGGGCTGGGCAGGGAGCAGGAGATGGGAGGTTGGCAATGAGGGTCAGTAAGTGCGGGCATCCAGGACACTCCACCCCGGCACCTGCACCCCTGCAGAGCTCACAGTGCCCTCCCACCTCCACACAGGCCACGGCAACTGGCAGATCCAGAATATGCCCGTGAGCCACCCCACGTCGCAGGCTGATGTGGAGAATTCTTTCCCTAAGTGCATTTTATTTCTAAAACTTTGACTCGCATTTTTAAATTCTTAAAAATAAATTTATGACAGAAAGGAAGATAAAAGTCACGTTAACTAGCTGGCTGAGTGTCCCTGCACAGTCCAGGGAAGACCCGACACGGGTCTGCAGAAGTCAGAGATAAGGTTCAGAAATCAGTTTTGCTAAAACAGGGCAAAACGGCATAGAAATTACTTTTTTTGTTTTTAAGAAATAATACCCAGTCGGGGGAGTCATTTTGTCATATACACACTTCTCTGAAATAAAATGCAGTATTTGAAGTCATGGAAACATTTCTTCATCCTCTCTGCTGGTCAGGCCATGTCGGGAATATATGCGTTCAGTTCCAGGATCATCATTTCATTTTAAAAATGAAAACAAACCAGAAAGTTCTGTGGAAACTGCCGTGTGCAAAGAGCTCTGACAACCACAGAGGGAAGCACCGGCCGCAGAAGGGAGCGTCCTCCAGGGAGCGCGGTCTTGGGGATGGGGGACACTCTGTCCTGCACAGGCTGCGGTCAGCCTGCACGCCACACGGGGACTGGCCTTGAACCGGCATCTAGACAGGGCAGCACCTTGTGACTTTCTCCTGGAATCGCGAGCCCTGTTCTTTACTTCTTGAGGACAGTTTATATCCTGATGAACGCCAAGTGAGGATCAGCAGTTTGGCTTTGAGATTCTACTTGTTTGTCCAGTACTTCAGAATAATTTCCGGGAAGAGCCTGCCCCTAAGGCCCAGCCCTTGGCTGCCCTGCATTACAGTGTTCAGAAGCTTGGATGTCTGAGGAGGGGGAGGGACAGGTCAGCCATCCACTCTTCCAGTCCCTGCGGGTATCAGGCCATCTTACACCTCTGCCAGACAGGGCCACTGTGAGCAAGAGGCCAACACGCACCTGTATGACAGGGGACATTGACGTCCAGGTCAATGTGAAGATGGGAGAGGGGAGGCAGAAAGGAAAGAGGATCTAGTGAGCTCTGACTGTATGCTGAACCCGCAGGAGAAGAGAAAAGAGCATCTAGTGAGCCCTGACTGTATGCTGGACCCCACAGGCAAAGAGAAAAGAGCATCTAGTGAGCCCCGACTGTATGCTGGACCCGTGGGAGAAGAGAAAAGAGCATCTGGTGAGCCCCAACTGTATGCTAGACTCCACAGGCAAAGAAAAAAGACCATCTAGTGAGCCCCAACCATATGCTGGATCTGCAGGTGAAGAGAAAAGGGCATCTGATGAGCCCTGACTGTGTACTGGGCCCTGCAGGCAAAGAGAAAAGAACATCTAGTAAGCCCCGACTATGTGCTAGACCGCACAGGCAAAGAGAAAAGAGCATCTGGTGAGCCCCGACTGTATACTGGACCCTGCAAAGAGAAAAGAGCACCGACTATATGCTGGACCCCACAGGCACATTTAACAAGCAACCTCATGCAACCTGCCTACTGGCCCCGAGGTACAGACACCAAGAGCCTCACGTGCCCACAACTGCAGGCAGATCTGGGGATGGAAAGGAGGCACAGGTCGCTGGGGCTGTGGCAGAATCAGGGCTATCAACTGAAGGGAGCAGTCAGTCTGGGAAAATGGGGATGTTCTCGAGATGGACGGTGCAGCGGCTGCATGGTGTTGTGGACGTGCTGGGAGCCACCACGCTGTGCCCTGAGAAGTGCCGTTGTGGGTGCTGTGTGTCTGTGCTGCCGTTTACATACAGGGCGTCCCAGAAGTCAACATACACAGGGAAAATGGGAACTTGTAGCTAAAGGCATCTTTATTTGCAAAATAGTCACTGCAAAATTTTACAAAATACTCTCTACATGTTTGCCAGCCACCCCTTTTAAAATTGTGTATATATACATATGTTTATATAGAGACATATGTAGATCTCTCAAGAGCCTGATTCTACCCGGGAAGACACTGAGGCCCGGGAGCCTTGCTGACCGGACAGGTCCCCACAGTGGGCTGGAGGCAGAACGCACTCTAAACCCACACCTGTGTAACTTGAGTGTTTCTTACGACACCACCTGCCTTAAAAATGAAGACGGTGCAGAGATGAGAGAAGGGGATCATTGAAAAGCACATCTCTATATAGAAAGACCCTTCTGTGGGGGCTGCCAGGCCTTACAGAGCAAACGTCATTTTATTCTCAAAGTGCAGAACACATAAAAAGCACACTCTTCAAGGATGTGAGAGGAGTTAAAGCTCACGAAGCAGTTTTCCCCCAGAGAATGCAGCCATCTGTGCTGAGCATGGAGCCCTTAGTGTGTCCTACGGGGCTGGCATGGCCAAGTGGGACATGGTGGTGAATAAGTCTCTGCAAGTGTGTGAGTCAGGGCACACAGTGGGCAGCTGGACAGGCCAGTCATGGGGGCCGCCTACCCTGGCCTCATCACCAGTCATGGGGGCCGCCTACCTGGCCTCACACCTTCCTCCACATCCTGTTCCAAGCAGCCTATGTCACCTACAGGACCTGGCTCTCTGCCACCCTCCTTTCCTAGGTGCAGAAAGAGCTTGTCTCCTGGCAGTGGCTCTGTGTGGCGCCCACACCCGAGGTGTGCCACACTCATCTCGAAACAAGTTCAGGCCACGTGGCCCACCTCATCCAGGTGCACAATGAGTGTTTGCAGGAGTTAAATGCAGTCAGGGGCTGTAGAGTCGCTAGTCCTGGAGACAGGTACCTCGGCCCCAGAATTGCTGCAGTCACCCCAGGACTCAGAAGTCTGCACACCCCTGCTCGCCAAGAAGAGAACTTGCTTTCCTAGCCCTGCCCACCTTGCTGACCTCTCCTGGGAATCAGAGCCCGCCGGTGCCTCACCTGCGCGGATTGCAGGAGCCTCCACCTGTCTGTTGTCTTGGCTGCAAGGCCTAAGGTGGCCATAGAGGTCAGGGTGGGAATGTGTCTGCCCAAGTTCCATAGTGTGTCCATGTCTGGGCGGGCCGTCCAGATCAGAGCCTCAGAGAACCAAATCTCAGAGCATCCAGAGATGGCCCCGGCCTGCCTCAGTGGCCGGACCTTTAAATCCCCCAAGTCGCCATCAGCTCAGCCAGAGCTGGTTCACGGCCTCCAGGTGCCCGCAGCCAGGCCCAGTGTCCTCAGCACACAGGCAAAGGATGCTTGGGGGTCTCCGGGGCAGACCCTGCCTCAGCGTCTCCGTCCTCCACAGCTGCCATCCAAGCTGGGTCATGGTCTATGGTTGGGAGGTATACTTCCCAGCACTGTAGCGACTCCCTTTGGGTTGACCTTTTACCCTTTGGCAGTGACTGTGGGAGAGATGCTCCGACTTCACTGACTCAGAGCAGGGAGGTTTACTCAGGAGAGTCAGACTGCTGACTTACAGACTGGTCACTACTAAAGCACATTAATTATTAAAATAAAGGGAAACACAAGGATTGTGTTAATTCTTAGCTCATTTCTTAGGAAGAACTTTATTTCCATGATTTATATGTACTTAAACAATATACCCTGGATTTTCCAAGACATTTTATTTCAGATGTTTAGTCTTGCCGGATTTTGTGTAGGTAAAAAGTTAAAGAAAACTTTTCTCAGGCCACCTTATCTGGATCGGCGTTTGAAAACGATGGTCTCCAAAGCTGTATCCAAGATTGTGCTAGGTGGCTGCTGCAGTGCCAAGGAAACAAGGCCTCACATGTGAAAGTTTAAAATTAGGTGAAAAATACCTGTCTTGAGCGTCTTTGTTAGCTGATTTTATCCCCTCCCCCCTCCCCGCACAAAGGTATCCCATGCACTATTCTTTTTCTCTAATTTATTTCAGACCACACAGTTGCAGTTTGTTGACATCACCAAAATCCTAAGGACTAAACACATGTGCTCTTAAGGCTCAATAATCAACTCTCTGTTCTTTTAAATATATCCAATGTCTTCATTACAGGGTTTGGGTTTACCTCTCTTCAACCTGTGAGAAACTTACTCAGAAATGAGTCCAGTGGTCAGAATTTGGGGGAGGAAAAGCCTTCCTCATGTACTAGCAGCTTCAACATGAGGCAAACAGTTAACAAGCTCATTAAAAAAGTAATAATCCTTTACATTTAAGCAAGTTTGGTGAGGACTTTGCCGGTGCAAGCCTTGGTGGAATTTTCTCTGAGTTATCTCCTATCACATGAATATTCAGATAGTCTCTTTTTAAAATATGTATTGTTTTCAGCTAAGCCGCTACTATAATAACTCACTGAGCTAGAGCCTTGGAGGGTAGAAACAGCACCAGAGGAAGATCTGGTCTGTAGGCGATGACAGTCTGGCAGAAGAAAGAGGAAACAGGACTAGGGGCAGGGAGGGACACAACCCCGGGCCTGGAGAGGGGGCGCTTCCCTGCCCGATTGCCACTGTCTCCGATTGGTCCTCTTTCCCTTAAGGTATCTTTGGGGTGCCTCAGGCAGGTTTTTAAAGGGTGGGGAGACCATTACCGCACCAAGCACACCAGCCTTTCTCCACGGTCAGCGGAGCGCCAGGCCTCTAGAGACGGTCACCATGCAGAGCACCAGGCCTCTAGAGCTCACTTGTCTTGACAACTGAGTGTTTGCACCCCTTGGTCAGTAGCGCCCCATCTCCCACCCGGCCCCAGTAACACCCTCCACTCTGTCTCTGAGTTTGACTTTTTCCATTCAGGGGAGACAGCGTGGCATTCGTCTTTCTGTGCCGGCCCATCTCGTTGGCCTTGTCTCCTCCAGCTCATCCGTGGGCTTGTAAATGGCAGGATTTCCTTTCTAAGTCGGGGTGATATTCTATCCTGCAAACAGCCCACATCTCCTCATTCACTCGCGCATGGACACTGGGGTGGAGTCCACGTCTTGGCTGCTGTGAACAGCCCCACGCTCAACACGGGAGAGCAGACGTGTGTCCAACACTCTGTGGACAAAGTTCCCTGACAATGAATTGAGAGGAAAGAGACTTTATTCCAATGAAGAGTTTGTGAACCAGGGAGACACAGCCTTTGGTGTAAAATGAAGATGTGTTCTGGAAAACAAAGGAAAGCTCATCTTTCATAGAGAAAGCTCCCACCTGGTTCCCACTCAGGTCCACTTATGCAAATGAGGGATTCAAACTCTGAGTTACAATTGGTCGAGGCAGAAACAGTTGACTGGTCCAGGCGGGAACAGGAACAGGCAGCTGGGGAGGTTGCAGTCGTGCAAGTTGAGTTCTCGGGAAGCAGAGCACATGAGTGGTCTCCTCCCAGCAGGCCCCAGGGCACATGAGCGGCCTCCAGCTGGCAGGGGCTGGGGGCCTGTGACTTGTTTTAGGTCCAGGGAGCTGCTCCGAATGATCTCAAGGGATCGGCCCATTCAGGGCATCCCTGCATTACTGCGTTACTGTTTCACTTCCTTCGAGGCCATGCCTGGAAGTGGGATTGCTCTCTCATATGGTAGTTTCATTTTTAATTTTTCGAAGAATCTCTATGCTGTTGTCCGTAACGGCGGCACCAGCTCACAGGTCCAACAGCAGCATGCAGGGCTCCCTTGTCTCCACATCCTCTGCAGCACGCGTTGGCCCTTTTGGAGAACACCCACCTCACTGGGTGAAGTGGTATCTCGCTGCGGCTTTGATCGGCATTTCTCTCCCTGTGCCTCAGTGTGTCTTCTGTGGAGAAATGTGCATTAAGGTCTTCTGCCCATGTTTAAGTCAGGTTATTTGATTTTTATTTGCTTGTTAAATACTTAGTATCCAAAAACAACTTCTAGTGAAGAGACCCTGTGTTTTCTTTCTCTCTGCTTTGGTTGACTTTGATATGAAACTTCAATGTCTGGAGTCGACATTGTTCAACACCTCCAGGTGATTTGGTGACTGGATTAAGGGAGTGATATAGCACCAGGCAGGCCAGTTTTCTAGGGCTGATGTGACAAAATACCACCAACTAGATGGCTTAAAGCAAAAGAAATGTGTGCTCTCACAGTCTGGACACCAGAAGTCTGGAATCAAGGTATCCCCCAGCCACACTCCCTCTGGAGCCCCCGGGGAGGACCCTTCCGGCCTCTCCCAGCAGCGGTGGCCCCAGGCGTCTCCTCTAGCTGTGGCCACATCACCACTGCCTCTGACTATCTTCTCAAGGCATCTCCTCTGGGGTCTGTGCCTCCGAGTGGTGACTCCCCTGACTTTTCAGGGCATGGTCAGATTAGGTTAGAATCACGCTCTTCAAGTATAACCTCATCTTAACTTGACTGCTGCTGCAAAGATTCTGTTTCCAAACACTCTTCTCTTCATGGGTGTGAGGGCCAGGACTCCAGCACGTTCCCTGGGGACACAGCCCAGCCCCTGACACAGAGCTGTCTGGCTTTTGCAATCAGCAGGCAGCAAACTCAAGCACTTAGATCAAGCAGCAGCTTTGATTGAACTTCCTGTCACCAGGGCCAGCTGAGTCACTACTTTTTCATTTTCCCAATTGCTTGCTGCCAATACAAAAGACCCCATTCCAAGCTGGTATGACTATAGTTGTCACCATGAGGTTCTGGGCTGTGTCACTGGTGAGTGAGTGAAGATGGGGTGGCCTATAGAGCTTGGCAGCAGGTGACCATGCAGTTTTAGGCCAGCCAAGAGACACTGGGCTGCCCATCCCTCCAGCCCACACCTCGTGGGAAGACGTCAGTGGGACTAATGGGCTGCAGAAGCCACTTGCTTTCCTGCCTCAGGCGTGTGGGGTGGTAACATTTAGGACCTTTGAGGGGAACTTCTGAGGAGCAAGGCTGGTGCATTTGGGAAGAAACTCACAGAAAAGGGAGCTTCAAATCTCTGAAGCTCAGCACCTGTAACTCACACTGAGACTTGTACTCACAGCTCATTTTTAATCTGTGTTGGTGATTTTGCTTTGATCCTAGGATGGAGACACTGGAGACACCTGCTTTGTGTCTGGAGAGCACCATGGGTGGCTACGGGGTGCCGTGGCACATTGTGGCTGGGATGGACCGTCCCTCTGGAATCACCAGCCAAGTGCCCACCACATCCCAGGTGCTCAATTAGTATGTCAAACAAGTAGATGGCAACAGATGCTGTATTTTCTGATACTTAACCGTACCGAAAATGCTAGAAATTTCCATTTCTGGAATTCAGCAGTACAGGTCTTTAATTTTCCAATGACTTGCACCAAAATTAGGGACTTGGGGTCATTGTGTACTCCCTGGAAGAGATAGTTTTAGATTTATCAAAGATTGTCTCACAAGTACCACCTTCCTGTGTTTTGCCTATAGACAAAGACCAAGCCAAAGAGAAAGAAAACAGTGAAACTTCTCTCTGTTTAAAAATTGAACCTTAGTTGACTGGAATTTTTGCTCACATTCTGTTTCCACCAAAATCCAGAGTAAATTTTGTTCTCGGCATTCTGAGGTCAAGCTGTCTGAGCACCGCAGGTGAAGGCAGTGAGGAGTCAGTTCCCTCTAAGGTGTGTCCCATGCAGGGATCTGAGGGACGCCGGACGAGGGACCCAGACTGTGGGCAGCTGTGACACTGTCGGTGCCCAATCGGGCTGCCTGTTTGTTCCATTTCGTAAATTCCCCTCTCTGCTTTTGTACACAGTGACCTAAAAAGAAGTATTATTCCCCAGGGGGCCCTTGGGATTGTTTGTTTAAATTAAGTTTCATTTGGATTTAATCTTAACCAAACCTTTGGAGAGCAGGGGAGGCGGCCGAGAAGAAGCACTGTGTGTGCCAATGAGCACGGCGGCCCCAGCGCAGACTGCGCACGGGGCCTGGTAATGTCACACTTGGGCGGTGCGGGCAGAGCTGGTGATCAGTTTATGGCCTAGATCATTGCATTTTTATTACACTCATAAAATCTGTGTTTTTCCTCATTTTCATAATGGCTTCGGTGAGCTTCTCTACCTTCTAAAGGCGCATTAAATCGTTATGTGGGGGGAGCACCAACATGGCAAACAGGTTCGAAAGCCTGAAAAGCTTAAAGCAAGAAACACGTTTTGAATTCTCATCTTACTGGTGGAGTGGCACTAATGAAAAAGAAAGAACCAAGTTCGAGCATAATTCATATTTATTTGTGGGGTTTTTTTGCAAACACTTCAGCAGATTCCATTAAATTCCAATATAAGTGATCCACAATGAGCTGCCTTAAGGATATTGACTATTTCTACCACATGGGACTGTAAATCAGTGTTAGAAGAGGAAAATGCCGTGCTCATGTCTGACTTTTAAAATATAATCTAAAGAAGAATTTAATAACATGCACCGTGATAAGAAATCCTTTTATATTTGAGATATGTATATTTTTTTAAGTAACAAGATCTTAGATTTTTATATCTGTATTTAAAAAAAATAGAAGCCCTCTCGGATACCAAATTAACATCTAAACGCCATTTCTTATAAATATTTCTGTGACTTTAATGAACCCATAGCAGAAAGACTAGACCCCTCTTCACTCTGTAATTTAATATGCTAATAAAAGGCTACAAATGCTGCATCAGTGTGCCCGCAGAATTAAGTGGTTCTTAGCAATTAAGCTGTAAGTATTAACATGTAGGTTTATTGCAGCCAAGTTGTGAGTTGTGTTTGCAAAGAAGTTCATCTGGAGGACGTCTGTGTCGTTGTCATTTCCCCGGGTATGAGTGTGCACTAAGTCCAGTGAGTCTGGCAGCTGCTTCCACGTGGCAGTTAGGAATTAGTGAGGTGGTTTGGGGTTTGCTTTAACTCAAACGGCGCCGCGATATGTTGGTGTAAGTGAATGGAATCCCAGCAGAGAGTGTTGCTTTCTGTCGTGTCCCTTGAAAGAAACCTTTGGAAGGTACAGTTTCACAAAGCAGAGCGTCTCTGTCATCTGCAAACTGTGCCAACTGCAGAAGCACAGATGCCAGCCGCCCTCCCTTACGGCCGCGTAGAAGGGGTTTCACGTGGCGTCAGCCTGCGCTGCTTGGTGTCGCCTTAGGAAAGTCTCTTCAAGTCGGCAAGCCACTGAACAGGGAACGGAGGTGGTCGTGAAGTGTTCAGTGCACTCATGGGGCTTTTTAAAAATTTCATGGAACAAGCAAACTCTGGGGCCAGTGTCTTCAGAGATGTGCCAGTGGCTGCGGGAAACATGTCTAATGAAAATGAAATGAATTTTCTGTGAAAGGACTAAATCTGACCATGTTATGCACGGCCTCTCTCTGTCTACAGATGGTGTGGGAAAGCGGCTGTGCGGTCATCGTTATGCTGGCCCCCCTCTCAGAGAACGGCGTCAAGCAGTGCCACCACTACTGGCCGGACGAAGGCTCCAACCTCTACCACGTCTACGAGGTACTTAGACAGGGGACACCCCCGCCCGGGCCGGGCCGGCCTCCAAGCTGTCCTGATTTGCACAGAGCCCGCACAGCCAGCAGCACAGCCCTACTTAGGGGCAGTCAGCCTCCTGCTCTCAGAGGGAGCAAAGCCTGGGAGACACAGGTGCTCAGACAGTCATGGGACTGTCAATTGGGCCCTGGGTAAATAGTGTGGTTTCCCTTTTTTTAATTTTATAAATCCAGATGCTGACAGAATAAAAAAGCATGGTCGTGGGCCCACAGTTCCCCAGAGGCCTGCTGCTCCTCTGACAAGTATGATCCTGCTGCCCCTTTGAACTCCGCGTCTGCTCCATCTGGCCTTTCTATGGGGGCAGCCTGCTGACAAGTCTGTCTCTCTTTCTAGGTTTCCGCCCTTCATCACCAGGAGCTAAATTCAGACATTTGCATGAGTGCTCAGACATACCCTGGTCCATGCTGCATTGCACTAGTCAGAATGCCCAAGTCCCCAGGAGGAAATAAGTTAGAGGCTTAAATGTGAACTCTTCAGTCACGCGATATGGCATCAAGGCCACTGCAAGACAGGCTTGCAGGTGGCAGTGTCTGAGGTTGGGTCTGTGTGTGCGAGTCTACACAGCGCTTGCTCCTCCACACCCAGGTGCTCCCGGCACTGACCAGGTCTCTGTGAGAGCAGAGCCACTTGGCAGGACACAGTTGTGTTGATGGTTTTGCCCAGAAGTATTTTTCTCTGGCTCCTTTTTTTGAAAGTCTATATGACTTAGAAATACAAAAGGCAAAAAAATACCTGGAGTAGTTTTGGGTTGTAACTTTTTTTGAGACAGAGTCTATCACCCTGGGCAGAGTGCTGTGGTATCAGCCTAACTCACAGAAACCTCAAACTCGGGGGCTCAAGCAATCCTCCTGCCTCTGCCTCCCCAGTAGCTGGGACTATAGGTGCTCACCTAGTTTTTCTATTTTTAATAGAGATGGGGTCTCACTCTAGCTCAGGCTGGTCTTGAATTCCTGAGCTCAAGGGATCCTCCTGCCTTAGCCTCCCAAGTAGCTGGGACCACAGGTGCCCACCACAATGCCCACCCAGTTTTTCTGTTTTTAGTAGAGATGGGTCTCACTCTTGCTCAGGCTGGTCTTAAACTCCTGAGCTCCAGGGATCCACCTCTTTGGACCTCCCAAAGTACTAGGATTACAGGTGTGAGCCACTGCACCTGGCCAGATTGTAATGTATTTTTTTTAATTATTTGCCTGTCAATCCCCTAAGTGGCATTAAACACACACACACACACGATAAAAACCAGCCTTCTCCACAGCTCTAGCCCTTCTCTCCTCCCACCTGGCTCCGTGTCTGGCGGCGCTGGAGATGTGTGATGCCCACGCTTCCCTCCCCTCCCCACCTCTGGTCTCCATGCAGGTGAATCTGGTCTCTGAGCACATCTGGTGTGAGGACTTCCTGGTGAGGAGCTTCTACCTGAAGAACCTGCAGACCAGTGAGACACGCACGGTCACCCAGTTCCACTTCCTGAGCTGGTATGACCAGGGAGTCCCCTCCTCTGCAAGGTCCCTTCTGGATTTCCGCAGGTATGGCTGAGAGCCCATAGGCAGATCAGCGCGAGCGTAGCCACCGGGGGCAGGTGCATGTGGATTACAGGGGTCCTTGCCGCCTTCTGTGTGATAATCGGAGGGAAGGAAGGAAGACTGTGTTGACCATACACAGTAACTGTGAGATGTTTTCTAGTTTTAGAGGTGCTGAAATGTGAGGGAAAGGTGTCTCAGAGTTGTGGAAATATAGCCATTACTTTGATAAGATTCTTCAACCAAGTGACAGCCCTAAGTTTACATCTCCCAGAACCACTGGGAGGAGACCACTCCCAGGAGATCTGACTGAGCTCAGATCTTCAGCTGGAACATGCACCTGCCACCAGCAAGACGCACTTCACAGGTGCAGGCCCAGGCTCTGAAGTGGGTGATCTCGGGTGGAGGCCTGGACACTCTGAGCACGTGATTGTGTGCATTTGCAGTGCTATTTTAAAATTAATAGTTTTTTTAAAATTCCAGTTTTTTGTTCATTGCATCAGTGAGCCAGTCACCCAGTGAGTTGTCTTCTCCTAAAACGTGTTCATTGAACTTTAAACGAACGAAAGACTCTGTCTTACAGGAAGAAACTGTGGGAAAGAAAGTGTATTTTACAGCTGAGGCTTTGACTGCACGCCACATTTGGTGGTGAGCAGTTGGTTCATCCTGACTAGGTACTAGCAGTAAATGAGTAAACAACCGCAACAAAAAAGAAATTGCCCAGCAGCACCAATAACCAATTCTAAATTTTACAGAACGTCTCTTACATGTGACTGATAGGACATCTACTTACTAAGGAAACAGATAAATACCAGGCAGGGCTCAGAGAGGGAAGCAAAACTATGGCACGCACCAGCCCCGCGCAGCCTTTGTCTCTGGACAGCTGCTCCTCCTGCCCATGGTCACCTCACCCCGAAAGGCCGGTGTTGTTACAGAGACAGGTTTGGACTTGTCTCTGGGCTTCTTGAATCTGTATGTTACAGACTTTGTTACTATTTCTTTTGCCTTTTAGTCTACTTTGAAAAACAAAAGGTTGTTTTTTTTTTAATTTTAGTTGTTCTTTGGATCAAGTAGTTCTTGGAGGCGCTTCGCAGAGGAGAGCCATGACTCGGTGCCATGTTGCCACCACTCTGTCTCCTCTCCCAGGGACACAGAAGGTGGACCCAGAGTCCCTCACATGCCCTGGAGCAGCCATGACACACATCCTAATTTCCTGGCCATTACACACATGTTCTCCATTCAAATTTATTCCTGAAGACATTCTATGTAGAAACTCGACTCCCTGAAATAGAGTCTTCGAGAAACACTCACTACTGGCAAATGGATGTAGCCACAAAGATGGCGCCTGGACCTGCCGCCCACCCTTGCACCCACTTGGTGCGTTAGTGCACACGTGTATGTGGGCGCACTCTGTGTTCATGTCCACACACGAGATCGGACTGCAGGTGGCCAGCCCTCTGTGTACACAATTTGTCATAAAGGAAAACTGGATTCCCACAACTCCCTGGCCCCAGGGTCTAAGGAGATGTGGCCTGAGAAGGTTTTGTTAAATTGAAAAGAAAATGAACCCCAGATCCAGTTCTGAGGATGGGGGCTTTGCTGCTGGCCTGATGTGGCACTGTCCAGCCTCCTAGGCTACCTCTCAACCTGGGCAATTAGCTTAGACAGTCACATTCTCAGAAAGCTTCACACTTAGACCATCATTGGTAGGAGATTTTCTCTATAAAGTAGCCACCAAAATTTCAGCCCCAGGAAAGGTGAGAGGGCCTGTGGAGACACAGCCGTTCAGGACACAGGGTTCCCTCTCTTTGAACAATAGGCAGCCAGTCCGGCTGGTGCGTCCCTCAGGCACGGGGATGTGTAATTAAATATTTCTGGAGCCCAGAGGGAGCACATTTACACTTTAAAGAGAAGCTGCTAAGAGATAATTAGCATCTCTTGTGAGGGCTCTGCTTTTAAAAACTTCACTCACTCCCTTTCTCCCTCTCTGCCTCTCTCTCCCTCTCTCCACCCTTCTCTCCCCCCCATTATTCTCACATGTCTTGCTGTGTGCAATGGCATCACTAACCGCTCACTGTAAACATGGACAAACCCTTACTTTGCCAGCTAATTAGCGGTGGCCAGTGTCATTTTTGTGATGTTGCAGCTAGTAATATGAGCCCAGTTGCATAGTCACAAAAGTGATCATTGGAAACTGTGACTGTGCTGCAGGGACACTGGGGCGCCCCTTTTCTGAGCCTCTAACGACCTCTGACCCTGCGTGCTGTGGTTTGCGTGACGGCCGGTTCTCCCCGGTGACGGAGGGTCGGTTTGTATACTAACCGTTCTTCCTCAGTGATTCCTTCTGTCGGATACACACGGTGTCGATTTTCCTCAGTGGCGGAGACCTTTGCTGGCTGACGGTTTGTTCTAGAGGAGGGAGCATGGCAGCCCCGTGTTAGCCCAGCCCAGGCCACCCGGGGGACCCGGAGGCTGTGTCAGGCTGGGCTTCTCTCTGTGTGACACTCCACACACAATGACACAAGTGCGTGACTCTCTGTAATGAAGCCCTGAGACCTCTGCACGTGCCCAACTCAGGTGTCTGTAGACAGGTCTGTGCCGGCACGAAAATTACAGGAGACCCTCCCCAGGCTGTCACAGCCAGCAGCCATAACACGGTAGAGAAAACAATATCTTAAATTTACCATAAAATAAAGGCAGGAGTTACAGATGTTGAGAAGCAAGTTGTAGCAAGAAAAGCCAGAATTGGCTTTTGAGCAACATGCCTTAGCCAGAGAGATTATTGTTGCATTTTGCCAAAGCGAGAGCTGACCACTGCAGGTGACACACTGCCGCATCTTCCAATTACTAGGCCAGTGCAGTTTTCAAAAAGGTACCTGTGAGTTTTCTTTTTTTCACGTGCCTTTTTTTGGTGCTTGGTCCCATTGTGCAAACATGAGCAAACAAGCATATGGATGTGCGTAAGTGGAGATGAGCACTGACGGAGCCCCCCCCAGGACGAGGCAGGCGACTGGAAGTGGGGCGCAGACTCCGAGCAGCAGGCCCCAGAGGCTGCACAGCAAAGCCCTCAGGGCTCCCCTGCCAGTGGGTAGCTTGCTGACACTACACACACACAGCGCGCGCATACACACACACACACATGCACACACACTCGTTCTTCACTGAGAGAGAGGCCTCCACACCCTGAGGTGTCCCTATTGTCCAGCATCTGTTTTTATGAAAAGCTGGAGCTGAGTCTCAGCACCCATGCTCAGTGGTTAAGGCGCTGGTCACATACACCGGTGCTGGTGGATTTGAACCCAGCCTGGGCCTGCCAAACAACAATGACAACTACAACAACAACAAAAATAGCTAGGCATTGTGGCAGACACCTGTAGTCCCAGCTACTTGGGAGACTGAGGCGAGAGAATCACTTAAGCCCAAGAGTTTGAGGTTACTGTGAGCTGTGATGCCACAGCACTCTACCAAGGTTGACAAAATGAGACTCTGTCTCAAAAAAAAAAAAAAAAAAGCTGGAGCTGAGATGATTTCACAGCTGGAGTCAAGAGTGGGAAATTTTGAAGCAAAAGTGTGGGATCTGTTTTCCAATCTTTGTTCTCCAGAGATCAGGAACTTTGTGGTGTCCTGGCCCACAAGTGCAGTGGATTTTACGTTCTTCCCCCCTCCCAAAGCCTTAGTGCCACACCCTATAAGGCCGTCTCTGCATGGCCCTGCAATCCTGGGGGTGGCCCACCTTACCAGGCCCTGCAGCTGGCACCTCTAGCTCCCACTCCGCTGTCCACACTGGGGGCTTCGGATCCCCAGGAGAAGCGCCTCCTGCTCACTCCAGAGTGGAAGTTGGAAAGGAGAAAGCTCTGACACTTGGGCTCTGTGACGTCAAAGCCTCTCCCAGCTCATCGGTCACAGGGACACTCACTGCCCCCTCCATGGCCCCCCACTTCTGTCCTGACAGTTCACAGCAACTCCACCAGCTGGGTGAACTTCCGCTCCAGCCCATGACTTTGGTGCTGAGGGAGACTTGCCTTTCAAAGCCACACAACGGCCTCTGTCCCTGCTCCACTGTCATTAAAGAAGCTGGTAGCTTGTGTCTCGTGTTTCAGGACCCCAGGCTGCATGTTTTAGGGCACGGCACGGCACATTTTTTCCTTCCAATAAGCTGAGCTCCTGTCTTTAGTTTATTAAGAAATATTTTACTGAAGGAACTTTGATATACTTTGTAAACCTATGTAGTTGTTTCACTGAATTTTTAAAAAGAAAAAAACTTGCAGCTTACATGGGAATTTAACATCAGTCCTCGGTTTTGATTTAGAGGTTGGTTCTAAAATCTTAGATATGTGCTCATTGTTAAATTTCGTAACTTCTGACCTAAAATCTGCACAGTGGAGTTTGCTTTTAAACATACTCAAATTCATAAAAATAGAAAAGATTTATCTTGGACTTAATTGAGGTTTCTCTGTAATTTAGATATCCTTACCAAAAGCTGACAGATTAAAGTCTATTTAGGAAGCTACTTCTAGACAGTATGGTGATATCTTAATATATTCCAATATGATATCTACACCATAAGAAATTTTAAGCATAAATTGCCTAGCTCAAAAATTTTAGTAAAGAATCAAGATACTCATATCACAACAAAAGGTCAGATGAACTGCAGCAAAAAGAGGAGAGGTAGGGGAGGGGAGGGGAGGGGATAAGGAGGAAGAGAGAGAGGGAGGTCGAAAGGGTGGGGGGAGGGCAGGGTGGGAAGGGCAGGGTGGGGGTCTACAGCAGATTGCCTGGAGTTCTTGCTTATAAAGTAGAACAGCATTGTGAAGGTGTAAAAACTGTTTTAAAGGCTCTGTCCATAACTTAATACTGAAAAGGAAAATCTTTGAAATTGTGTGTATAATTTTGATTTTCTTGGTCAAAACAGGCTTTTGCAAAATAATTTCAAAAATATGGACAGAAGTTGCTTTGGCTTATTAATTATTTTGGAAAACATAAAGTCTTGGTACGTAACTATAATTTTTATATCTCTTTTTATTTCAGAAAAGTAAACAAGTGCTACAGGGGCCGTTCTTGTCCAATAATTGTTCATTGCAGGCAAGTAAAACTTTTAACATGGATTAAGAAATTCTTGCTACCTCAAAAAATAATCTATGTGATTAAATACAGAAGCTGAACTTTCTAGTTGCTTAATAAATAAATATAGCTAACTGATACTTCTAAAGGAAACCAAAGGTGCAAACTTAATTCTCTCAGCCACTTGGATAGATGAGACAGTGTGATTATTTTCTCGTGTCTGCGTGGACGCCCGGGGCACTGTTTCCTCTGCAGCCCCGTGCTGTCACTGTGTCCTGTCTCTCACGATGCCATCCTGCCACCCCATTTTCTTCACGCTCTTAATGCTGCCGCCACACAAAAGCCTTGAAACGGTACTTTTGATCTCCTGCATTGCTTTGGCCACCAGTACGGGAGTTGAGGTCTGGACCCCTTTATAGATGGGCCACGTAGAGCCATGAGCAGACAAGAAGACTCTGTCATGACAAGGGGTGTGGCAGCTTCCAGCTCGTTACCTGAGTCTGGGCTCTTGAGTAAAAGCTCAATGCCTCAGATCCTTCATTATGTAAAACCACAGCAGTGAGACTCATCCACGCAAAGAAAACTCAGTCTCACGGCATCGTTTCCACCTGACCTGATACTTGGCTATTCTGGGTAAAGAAGCCATACTCCACTTTTCTAGAACTGTCTTATATCCCAGGCTCTTTTCTGCCTGGGATAAAAAGGAATCTGTTGGGCGGCCCCTGTGGCTCAGCGAGTAGGGAGCCGGGCATTGTGGCGGGCGCCTGTGGTCCCAGCTACTCGGGAGGCTGAGGCAAGAGAATCGCCTAAGCCCAGGAGTTGGAGGTTGCTGTGAGCTGTGTGACGCCACGGCACTCTACCAAGGGTGATAAAGTAAGACTCCGTCTCTATTTAAAAAAAAAAAAAAAAAAGGAATCTGTCTCCAAAGGTCAAATCCCAAATCTGTGAGTTCAGTCAAGAAGCAAGCGTGTCCGTGCCCATGTGTGCTCTGTCCGTGACAGAGGAAGAAGTCGAAGGGGCCTCAGTGTCCCCAAAGAGTGGGACACAGCACCTTCGCCCATCAGCATGTCGAGACAGCTGGCTAGTTTTTGTAGCATTTCTTAAAATATGCATGAGTATGTGCTGTCCCTTGAAGACAAGTGTGAGGTGCACAGCAAGAGCGTGGCCTGTGGTCCCTCGGGGTGGGCGGGGAGGGTGAGCAGCGGCTGCTGCCCTCCCAAGACACAAAGCAGGTCCCACTCTCGGCTTTCCAGACGCGGCTTTCCTCAACCGTTTCTTCAAGAAAACGTGTTAAAGCCAAACACAATGATCTTTTTTCCATCTGAAGATCTAGCTGTGGGCTTGGGGGTGATTTCGAGGGTTACGGGCCAGATCAGAAACGCGAGGCTCAGCAATGTGTTGGGTGGTCACATGATCACTAAAGCTTCAAAATGGAAACTCTCTTCTTAATTTTTTTCTTAAATCTCAATTGATGTGGCTGAGAGTATACATGTAAAATGTCCTCCATTCAAAAGCCACGGATATAGGAACAAGTGAACATGCTTTAAAGGGGGTCCTTGGAACACAGCTCTGCCCGGGGAGACACAAGCTCATACATCATTTCTTCCAAGCAGCAGACAGTGCCAAGGGTGCCCCTTCTACAAAAGGAATTTTCATTTTTTTCCATTTGCTGTTGTTGAGGTATAATTCAAAACATTTTTACAACTCCAGCCCAGATGGTAAATATTCCAGTTATAGCTGGTTGGTAGGACAGAAAAAAAAGATGAAAAGACAGTGCTTTTTAAAGAATATGATTCAGCACCAAATGAGACGTGTATTTCTACCTCTGAGAGGGAGGATATTCACTTAACAAGGGCGTGATGGCCAGGCACGGTGGCTCACACCTACAACCCTAGTGCTTTGGGAGGCTATGATGGGAGGATCAGTGAAGACCAGGAGTTTGAGGCCAGCCTGGGCAGCATAGCGAGACCTCTACAAAAAAAATAGAAAATAGACAGGTATGTTGGTGCACACCTATTGTCCTAGCTGCTTGGGAGGCTGAGGTGAGAGGATCGCTTGAGCCCAGGAATTCAAGGCTATAGTGAGCTGTGATTGCACCACTGCCCCCCAGCCTGAGTGACAGAGTGAGACCCTGACTCAAAAAAGAGTCCCTGGAAGTGCAGCTGCCAGTGTGACCCAGCAGCGCCCACCCCTGGGTCCGCCCCGCTGCCCGCGAGGGGGTCCAGTGATTACAAAGAATTGTGCAGTGTTTTTAATACCAATGCTGTCAACTCTGACACAGTCAAGCATTTCCTTTCGTCACTTTTTCCTGAAAAAATTTACCACATCTTTGGCCAAAGAGGGGGAAAGGAAGGAAGAAACAGGTTCCTGAAGCAGGACGGTTCAAAGGCGCACGCGCCCCAGCCCTGCCCCTGCCCCTGCCCCCCACACGTACACGGGAGGGAACCCGCTGCCGCGGGCTTTGTGGGCTTCCCGCAGCGGCCTCTCTCACGTCTCTCCTTCTGTTGGCAGTGACGGCGCGGGCCGGAGCGGCACCTACATCCTGATCGACATGGTTCTCAACAAGATGGCCAAAGGTGAGCACGGAGCCTCTGGGCTCAGAGCCGGCCCACCATGGCAGTGTAGGGCCGTAATGTTCACAGGAGGCCCTGGAAGACATTCCACCACAGCACCATGGGGGCTGAGCGGACACACTAACTCAGGTCCCTCTTTGCTCATCCGCTGAGCGCATAGTAGGCCCTCGATGGCATTGGAACGAGGGTGCAGTCCGGGGTCACTATAGCGTACCTCAAGGCAGTTTCTAGGACTCTCTGCCATTCCTAAAACTGTATTTGCAGGATATAATTTAGGTTTTGTGCTAGAGTCACACTAGAAACGTCTGGGAGTGATTGCCATCGAATATAAAGCACCTTATCTCCACAAACCTCCATCGCAGAGTCCATCTGCACTCCAGGGCATTTCCTCTCTGGGGCCCTGCAGGGCGGCTGGACCTGACCTTACCAGGTGAGGGAGGAGCTTACAGCCAGCAGCAGGTGGACAGACCTGGGGGGCCCAGCTCTGCCAGAGATGAGTTTTACCACTTTGGGCAGAACCTGGAACCCAATTTCTTCTACAGAAGTTTGGGCCTGGATCTGGCCTGCTACTTCTCAAGGTGCTGAGCTAAACAATACACCTGTGAGGCCAGACCCAGTGCCCACTTTTTCCTTATTCATTAATGCTAGTGTGTCTTATCAAATACACAGAGAGTGCCAGAAAAAGCATGCACATTTTAAGAAATGTTATCTATGGATTACTTTTGGAAGTTGAATTGAAGGTACCTTACTGGTCAGGTAAGGTCCATTTTACCTGCAATTTGTACACTTTGGGAAATGATCAATTTTACTTCCAACAAAACCTTTTTTCCTTGAGACAGAGTCTCACTTTATTGCCCTGGGATAGAGTGCAGTGCTGTCATAGCTCACAGCAGCCTCAGACTCTTGGGCTCAAGCAGTTCTTTTGCCTTAGCCTCCCGAGTAGCTGAGCTTACGGGCATAAGCCACTGCGCCCAGCCCTAACAAAACCTTTGTAAATGTGCATGTGTTTTTGGCAAATGTATAGTTATTGAAGCTCAGAGCTACCAGTGGGTTTACAGTTCTTCCTTATCCTTTCTTTCTCTCTCTCCCACATAAGTAATTTTCCTTCTAGTAAACCAAAATACCTTCTGAATAGTGCGGGTGATTTTACAGCAGTGCTTTCATCCAGGCCTACGGTTTTGACCCACATGCCCCCATCAACTTACTTGATGCACATTCATTTTAAGTGGAAACTTGCTGTTAGCAGGTGGCAAGAGACTCTCAATTTTCACATCTGCTAGGACTGCTCTGGTGCCACCACATCATGTAACAGAGCCCAGGTTCCCTCCACAGTGGTGGAAACGTGAAGTGTCCAGCCTTGGGATTACGGCTAGGGGCTGGGTGGACATTATGTCCAAGGCCACAGCACACTATTTACTGGCACCATCGTACCGTGTAATACCACATGCCACTCCAAGTGCAGGGTCGGCACTCAACAATACGTATCCAGCCATGTGGAACTGGCCAGTGTGGGCAGGCTGGGCCTCTTCTGAGATTGGTCATCCCTTTCTGCTCCTGACCTGCTGGCCGTGAGCTCAGGAGAGATCAAAGGGCAGGGTGTCGGCGCTGGGAGGTGGGCCTTTCCCAGGCCACCACATGGAGAGGCACCCGGCTTTGTTCCAGGCCAGGCTGGGCCTGCCTATGCACCGGGCGGGCGTCTTTGTGCAGCCTGAGAAGCTGGAGGCCCCATTGCAGACCCTCGTTCATCAAATGATCAAAGGCCCAGAGCCCTGGACGTGAAACCTTTCTTCCCGATTCCCTTTCTTAAAAGGAATGAATTGCAGAGGACCAAAGAATGCCTTGCAAAGCGTCCTAGTGCCATGGGCCTGACGCTGGAGTCCCTGGTTCTGAGTGCGCCAGCCTCAGCTTGCTTTCAGCCGCGCCCTTGTCCAGAAGGCCTTTCAGGGATTAGGGCCTTCGGGCCTTGTTTAAGGGCCTTTAAGAATGAACTTGGAATAATTTAAGTTCTTTCTCCACTGTCTAGTTTAGCAGCCGGCAGACAATAATGCAGTTTGAAATCAGAGTAAATAGGCTCTCAGTCCGCATAGGATTTTGTGGCGGGAAAGTAGGCAGCAATCTGTAAAGCGTTTCTACAAGTTATTTCTGTTGCAGCAAAAGCGTTTCTAAGTATGTAAAGCATCAGAACCAGCTTTTAGGAAGGGCTTAGCTCACATGAAGCAAAACCTTTTGTTTTCAGCCAAGACATTTTCTGAGGTGTGCTTTTTAGGTCTTTGTCAGTGACATCTCTCTACTCAGAGTTTTTCCTTCTTCATCACCATTTTTTAAAGGAATGGAGAGCACCAGACAAGTGGCTTGGCTTCCCCAAGACCCTGTCTGCTGGGTCACCCTGAGGGGCTGGGGCAGGGCCTCAACGGCACGCAGGCCCAGGTGCCGTGTGACCCCGTGCTGAGGAAGCACAGTCCCCCAACCCCCTGCAGCTGGGCCCAGAGTGGGGAGAGTGGCTGCTGCTGTTGGCAGGGTCCAGGCCCAGGGCTGGGGTCTCACTTCCCAGCATGAATCGCCGAGCTTGCTGTGCAGTTCGCTGGGGCTGCCTGGCGGACGTGTGTCAGCTGGGTGCTGTCCGGTAGGGTCCACCGCAAGCATCACAGCCTCACACCCACCACTGGTTTGCATCCTCAGTGAACCGTGCACAGACAAGCACATTCAGTTTACATAAGCAGATGCACAACCTGTGCTGCACTTGGCTCTGGTTTGGCTCCTGTGGGGACCTCACGCAAGTGGGGTCATGCGTGTTTGTCCTCCTGCGACTGGCTATCACTGACCACATGTCCTAGGACATGTCAGTGTCCTTCCTTGCACGACTCAGTGGTGTCCCATCGCATGGGCAGACCACATTTTGTCTATCCACCCGTCCACTGATAGACCATGGGCTCTTTGCACCTCCGGCTACTGTGAATGACGTTGCTGTGGGCATGGGCGTGCAAACATCTTGAATCCTTGCTTTCAGCAAGTTTGGAGAATAAACTCAGGAGCAGAACTGCTGGTCCGGGACAGTCCTGTGCACCTGTGTGGGGAGCCCCCGGGGGTCCCCCACAGCGGCACTCGGGGTGCCACCTTCGAGTCCTCGTCAACATATGGGATTCCCCGTTGCTTGAGTTGTTCTGGGTTTGCCCTTCCCTGCAACGGGCCAAGTTGAGCATCTTTTCATGTGCTCGGGATGACAGGCGGGCATTCCTGTCATCGCTGGAGAAATGTCTGTTCCAATCCGTTGCCAGTTGTTGGGTTATAAGGATGTTTATGTTTCCTGGGTGTTAATCCCTTATAAAATGTGTCCTTTGCAAGTATTTTTCCCATCGTGTAGGCTGTCCCTTTACTCTCTTGGTCATGTTCTTTCTCGCACAGAAGTGTTTAATTTTTATGAAATCCAGTTTACATTTTAAACATTTTTTGGAATGTTTTTCTCTGTAGTTCATTGCACACCAGTGTCATGGAAGGTGGCCCTCCAGCCTTCCCTGCTCTGTCACCCCCAGTCCTGCTGGGCCCTATTATCATGACATCATTCGCCCTTTTGGCAAACACCAGGCTGATCCACAAATGTGCCCGTCTAGCGAGGGAACATGCCCAGTTTGACACAGGTCAGCTGGTGGTGGCTGAGGACCTGCTGCTCACCAGCAGAGAGGCCGGCATGCCACAGACAGGACAGAAAAGCCCCGTCCCCCCCTGAGAGAAGCAGCCGTGGCTGCCCAGTTGTAAGGTGGGGAGCGCACACGTGGCTGCTTGGGGACATGGTGCCAGGGCACGTTTCACCAGCTAGCAGGCCAGGCTGTGGTGGGAGCTGTTTTCATAGAACCGAAGGGGCTGGGGGGACATTTGCTCCAACCACTTTGCTATGAGCCAAGGAAGCAGATCCCTGAGTTTGAGTCCCTGGCCAGGGTCAGATGTGTCACCCTGGCTTGTCACTGGACCTCAGGGGACAGCTCGGGAAGGTGGCCAGTGATGCAGCCAGGGACGGTGGGGTTGGTAAGTCGGGGAGTTTGTTGTGGGCTGTCATGAAAACTGCAGGAGGAAGAGAGGAGAGTGGACCATGGGAGCAGGATGGCAGGTGGCCAGCCCCTCTCATCAGAGTTGGGAGTGAGGGGGCTGGGCTGGCCGTGCGGGGCAGAGGCCTCAGCCGTTGCATCAGAGCCGTGGCATGGTGGGCAGAGTTGCACATGCGGCTCCCTCCTCCATGGGCAAGGCCAACCTGGATGGGCAGGCTGGGGCAGCAGGACACTGGTGCTTGTGTGACTCAAACAAGGGAACAAGCAGGAAACAGACTTCACAGACCCGCCACCTCCCACATGCCCCCAAGTGACAGTGTCTCAGCCGCAGAGAGTGGCGGCTGGGAACAGCATCTGGATGAGGCGAGGCCCCTCTACTCGGAGGAGCAGCTGTCCTCCTCAGGCCACAGCCTGGGGCTTCTCCCCTCAATTTATTTTTAATGTTTCTCCCACCACCGATACCCCCAACCCCTGCCCCGAGCTATTCTGGTGCATTGGAATAGTGACAGCTGGGGGCCCTCGGGGTGTGAAGTATCCCATCTGAGGCAGGAAGACAGCGTGGCCCTTGGGAGCAGCCGTGTCCTGGGGTGTGGCCATCCCCACAGGGTGGGCACAGGGTGGGCTCTGGAGCTAACCATCTCACTGGAGGGACCCCTGAGCTTGGGAAGCTCCCAGCACAGCTCCCTTGGGTGTGCTTATGAGCTAGTGCGGCCCTCACCCACTGGTGCCCGGAGGGGCTTCCTGTTCATCCGTATGAGGAGCATCAACTTGGCCTCCTTCAGTTTCCGACTGCAGCAGAAGGTGGCCCTGGAAAGCTGGGGCCTCATGGCCTGACTGTGGGGACACCTGGGCCACCTCAGTGCCAGGTATCCTCCAGCCCTCGCTGTCCCACCCTCCACCCATGAGAGGAAACGGTCCCTGCTGCCCCCCAGACACCCACTGAGCTCCTCCTTCTTCCAGCCCGGGCTGCTCCATGTGGATTTGGGCCCATCCCACAGCTGCAGGGATTCCCCTGCAGGACTGGGCACCTTGAGACCGCTCCCAAACCTGACACCCCTCCCCAGACCACAGGGGGGTGCCCCCTGAGGCAGCAGGTCCTGCCGTCCCCTCCTGGTACTCTGAGGAGGTCGGGTACTCTACTGGGAACGCAGCAGCACACCACACTGCCACCCGCGGAGGACACACGTGAACCCCAGAGGTCAAGGTGGCACTGAAAGCCACAGGGCTGCATCGTGTCACCTGAGGGGGACGTTTTCAAGTGGAGGTAGGAGCCTTGGAGAGCACCAGCCTTTCTGAGGAGGTCCAGGAAAGGCAAGCATGCAGAAGAATCTTAGTCAACAGTCCTCACGTGGACCCCCGGACTCATGCCACCTTGGATGGGCAGAATAGCTGTGCAGGAGCGTGGCCTGGGCTGTGATATATGCACCTGGTTCCCTGGAGAGGCTTCCAGGTCCCCTTTTTATAAAACTGAGTGGTGCAAAGTGGCCTTGGCCGTGAGCTACATAACAGGCTCCCACTGCTTCCACCACAAGCCACAGAACAGAATCAGAGCTAGCACTGCCCCACCAGGTCACCATCTGAACCCACACAGACCCGAGGATGGATCTCAGGGCAAAGCAGAGGAGACCTCTGGCTCTGTGTGTTCGGGAGAGACCTAAAGACAGACTCCTCCGGTCGGCTCCTGGGAGCAGAGGTGGCAGGTTTCGGGGGCCCCAGGCAGGCACTGGCCACACTGTTTCATGTGTTCTAATCAAGCGCGAGCATGAGCAGAGACTGGAAGTGCTGCTGTTCTGGGTGGCACGAGTCAGCATTCAGCCTCCCAGGCTGTCTGGAACCTGTTCCGTGTGCCCACAGTTTGCTGTGGGTCTTTACGCAGGTGCAAGCGTCTTCCTAAGAGCCGTTCACCCGTGTGCTCCTTCATCTGAATTCTAACATGGTGTTGAGGGCCTGGGCTGTCTGCCTGGGGGTGCGTGTGTGCTGTGCAGGGCTCTGGTTAGCAGCCGCTCGGCACCTGTCACACAGCACCCGCCACACACCTGCACACTCCCTGGTCTGGGCACCTCCCGGCACTGGTTTTGCAGGGGGTGAAAGTGGGGGGAATGCCCTGTAGTTGGTTCCACAGCTATACAGTTTGCACCCGGTCACATGTGGATGGACGGAGGAATTTTTATAGTCACCTGTATCTTCTCCCTCTAAGGTCAGCTTTCGCCTTTTATAACCAGATTGTGCTCATTCGCATGTGGACACCCAGGTCTGCTGTCTTCAGGTTAATGCCGTTGACACCTGCGCAGTATTATGGGATGTTATAGTAGACAGAACATTAGACGTATACGTATTTTGCACAATTCCCCATTCTGGTGTGTTAGGGGATTGTGACTTTAAATGATAGTACATACTTACAGAATCCTACATTTTGTTTAACTTATATTTTTCAAAAAGATTTCGAGGTATCTCAAGTTTCCCCAGAAGAACAATTTAGAATTTGTTCAGAAGAAAAAAATAAGAAATGCCTTGCTTGTTTTGGTTCTGATATCCTTGATTTTCAGGTGAATACGATGCACATTTGTGCCTTTGATTACAGGGAAATGTTATAACAAGGGGATTGTAATTTATCTAGAAGGTCAGCTAAAAATATTCCTGGTGGAATTTTTGTAAGTCTCTAGTTAGGTTCATCCAGGGAAAGTGTGGAGTAAAATCTGCTCAGCACAGAAGGCTGGGATGGTGTATGTTTAACTAAGTCTGTGTTTGTGTGAGGTGGGGTCGGGGTGCTGTGTGGACGTGTGTGTGTGGGTGTGTGTGTGACTAGGTGTGTGATGTGGTGCGGGCACATTGCATGGGCATAAGTGTGTGTGACTGTGTGGGTGTGTGAATTGGAGTCTGTATGCTGTGTCGGTGTGTGCATGCCTACATATGACTATGCCATACGGGGTGTGCGTGCTGTGTGCACATGAGCATGTGTGCATGTGTCAGACTGTGTGACGTGGGTGTGGGGGCCGTGTGGGCGTGGGCGTGCCTGTATGCACATGCGTGTGTGTGCACGTGTGGACAGTTGTATGAAGTATCATGTAGCATGTGGCATATGTGTGCTACAGGCACAGCGTGCCACCTTGCTGAGCCCAGCCCAGTGCAGGCAGACACGTTTCACCTGTGTGGTGCCAAAGCGTCCCTGCCCTCTGCCACCTTTGGTTTTGTTCCCTTGAATGTGTGGGCCTCTAGCTGCGGCACCTGTCGCCCACGCGATCCCAGGTCTGACTCTGTGATGTGGAGGACTAGAAAGATGGAGTGTCTGCCCTTAACAGTTCAGCCCTTCGAACTCTGAGCTCAGAACAAAACAAAAAGCCTCCCCGGCCTGAAGATGTGAGGAGCCTCCTCCACTCTGCTCCTTTGAGGTCCCAGGAGTCCCCTGTGTTCCGTACCCTTCCATTCCTTTAAAATGCAGTTAGTTAGGAGCAAGCATTTTTTCAGTTCTTCCAGAGGACAGAGATGAGAAAATTTACTCCTACAAAATAAAGGCCTTTGTCTCTTATACATTTGATACATACTGTCTTTTTTACTTTCAAGACAAAATACATTGTGTGCCTGCAGTTTGCACAATTTCTGGGTAAAAACTAAACTGGATAATACTCATCTCTCACGTTCACTGATTTCTCCCAAGCACACTGCTGGGAGCCGTGGTGAAGGATGCGGCGAGAGACGGTGACCCCTCCCCACAGGGAGCCGAGGCCACACATACGGGCGTCCTCCTGGTAGAATATTGGTCTGGTGACATTAGTGGAGCCACACAGCTCGCTCAGCCAACAGCCAAACTCCAGGAGAAAGCAAACACACCTCAGGAAGAGACGGTTTAACTTCAGATGACTCTTTCATTGTAACAAATAGTTTTAATACTTCAGTACTAATGTGCTTCTCAGTCCATTGCTTAATGGTTAATACTGTTTTATCTAAAACTAAAAAACCTCTGCTGTCTTCAAAATGTATTTAACTGGTGTGTAAGCCTCTAAACCAGTGAGCCCTGCGGGAAGCAGGCAATGCTGGGGGAAGCACCAACGTCTTCCTCTCAGGGCCCGGATGGTGCCGGGGCACCCGTGTGGAGTGCCCTCGGAGCCACCAGCAGCAGAGCCGGGGCGTGCCGGGCACCAGGCAGACAAGGGGGCCCCGTCCCCCAACACTCACCACACTGGGCTGCTGGCCAAGCACGCGGCTCGCTTTCATTTCTGGGGCCCATTCCGGAAACCAAAACCGCCAACTTAAAGTAATGGAAGGTGAACTTTAGTGAGCCACTGCGTTTCTCTGGTGTTGCCGTGATCATGATGCTTCTCAGAGCACACCCGGAGCTCCCAGGCGCGGTCACACTGTGTGTCCCCATATCCGTTGTCAGAACCCCTCTCTTTCCTTCCGCCTGGGTGTGCGTGTTCCGTGGTCTGACTGTTCACACACTGTTTGACTTAAGCATCGTTCCCAATAGGTCTTACTCACCCAGAACCTTCATGTCATCAGCAAAATTGGATTTTTCAAGAGAGATTTCTATTTTAAATGCACTAGAAGGAGCTTTCTATACATTAGAGACATTAGATAAATCCTTTAATACACGCCAGCCCTGCCCTGCAGAAGCCGCGTTTGTGCCCCATGCGCCCATGGAGCTGGGGAGGCCGTGGAGCAGCGTCCAGCATTGGCCTGCCGCGGGCCTCTCCCCCGGAGCCTCTTGAACTGTGACAGGACAACCCAGGTGCGCCCCACTGCTCGCCTCGTGCTCCAAATGACTGGTCCTTCCCCATCCCCAGTGAGGAGGACTGGCCCCCACACCAGACAAGCCACTTTCCTAGCTCAGTGCTGTGTGTTTTTTAAAGGATTAATTTAATTTCCTCCAATGTTCAGTTTTGGTTTCACTAGGTTCTTTCATCTTCTCACTTTTACTCACAAACAGTAGTGCAAAGGGTGCCACAATGAAGTTAAATGAGAAAGAGATTTTATTTGTAATGTTTTATCAGAGGATCACGCAGCAGCCCTGGGAGAGGCTGGGCATAGTTACTACCACCTCCGGCCAGCACCGGTCACAGCTCTGGGCAGCTGTGTCCCCACCTGGAACTCGTGAGAAGGCTACAGCCTGCGACTGTAAGGGTGAGACTTCCATACCAGTTTTATGATCCAGAAAGCCTTTTAGGATTAAACAGCCGTGGAAAGTTGTTTATTTAAAATCCTTTTCAGGGCGTAAAAAAAAGTCCCCCGAGCTGCCCAAACCAAGAGAAGCTTCACTGGTGTGTGTCCCAAAGGAGCCCTCAGCGCTGTAGGGGAAGGACTCAGGCTCCCTTCGTGGACCAGCCTGTCTCCCCCCCGCCGTCCAGCTCTCTGAAACTCCGGGCTCCTGAGTGGGGCACAGCCGTCACTGTGGAGCCTCATCAGAGGCGTCTCCCGAGACTAACTTGTAAATCTGAAACAGCCTGGGCGTCTGACATGCTGTGAATGATGTCACCCTCACAGACGTCTCCCTGGATCCCCCAGGACCCTCTGAAGCAGGGACGGCAACCTGCCTGGCAGGGAATGACAGGGTCCCCAATGCAGGGGTGCAGGAGCCCAAGTTTTCCATGTAGCCCAGCCCAGCCAACACCTGATTGCAGCCCAGCATTCCTATGTTGAACTGGTGGATTTTTGTTTTGGAAAAATGTCTAAAAAGCTGATAGACATTTTATATTTTTAATTACTCAAGAGCCGTCAGTTCTGGCCTCTTCATACAATAGGACTGTCCACATCTTTAGCAAACGTGTCCTGCTCTTGCTCTCGACTCCTGTCTTGTACCTACCGTGGGAAAAAAAGACCAGTCCTGAGAAGTTTTGTTGACCAGAATGGACCCTCCAGGCCCTGCAGGGTCAGATGTGTGTCCGGGGGGACACAGCCTCCTGCCTGCCCTCGATCTGGGGCTGGTCCCCTGCAGCCCCTGCTGAGCTGTGACACCCACACACCACATGACCCTACAACACCAGTGAGCAGTTACGAGACCCGGTGGTGTGCCTCACTGTACGTTTCCCAGCTTATGAACAATTATAATGCCAACAGTTGAGCAGAACGCCCCCCTCCTAAACGAGGGGCAGATGGCCAGCGGCAGGGTGATCTCCTTGTCGTGACCTCTGTCACACACCATTTAGCCGGATGTTTATTTTTCACTCACCATGGCTAACAGGCACGAGTCCTGCCATTTCTTCTGGATAATTTTGTAAGAGCCACGCTAGCTTCAGGTTCTACAGCTGACTTGAGATGCCTGAAAGGTGGACGGGGCAAACTGCAACATCCTTATCCTCTGCCTACAGCTGTGACCTTTTCACACTTAAAATTAAGTTGCGCAAAAGTTCTGTGTACAGTGTGTACAAAAGCCAGAGCTCCTTCCAAAAGGCACCATCACCACCGTGGCGGACACAGCCAGGCTTCTGTGGCAGGGTCGCTGGGGGACAAAGTCCGGCCAAAGGCCTGGAGCTCGGGCCTCTCCACGCAGGCCTCAACTTCCCTAAGGTAGAATGTTTTGTTGGAGAAGCTGAGCTCTTTGTACGGTTGTTACTGTAATTCTGCGGGAGGATGAGGAGAAGGTCCTTGTGCTGCCCTCGGTGACGCTGCCTAGCGGCCACTCCAGCCTCCTCACCTCTGATTTACACATTTAACAAACACCTCCACTGCTTTCAGACTGTTTTAACTTCATAGATTTCCTTTAAGACTTTGTATTTGGCTCAGCACCTGTAGCTCAACGGCTAGGGCTCCAGCCTCATACACTGGGCTGGCGGGTTTGAACCCAGCCCAGACCTGTCAAACAACAATGACAACTACAACCAAAAAATAGCCGGGCCTTGTGGCGGCACCTGTAATCCCAGCTAGTTAGGCGGCTGAATCGCTTAAGCCCACGAGTTTGAGGTTGCTGTGAGTTCTGACGCCAGGGCACTCTACTCAGGGCGACAGAGTGTGACTCTGTCTCAAAAAAAAAAAGACGTTGTATTTACTGTGGCCATGTCAGTGTCTGAGACCTTCTGCCCCTGCAGAGCAGCAGCCGGGCCCACCAGCTGCCGCCCCTCCCCCTCTCTGGACAGGCTCCCTGGGGATGTCGGTGTCCCCAGGGGACAGCCCCTTGGCTGCTAAGAGAAGCAGGTGGGTGCCCACGCTGCTCCCAGGCCCCGAAGGACGCTGTTCCTTCCCTGGGGAGGGGACCTGGAGGGGATGTCAGCTGTGTCCTCACGGTGACACCCCGTCATGGATGCCCAGTACCAAGGAGCACCATCCCGGCAGCCCGTGCTGCCTGCACCTGCGCCCCGGGGATGTGGGTACAGGCTGAGTGGGAGGGGCAGGATGCTCAGCGTCCTGACTGCCACTCTCCTTGCTGTTGATTTTGTTTTCCTTTCATGCAAATGTGACATTTGGTTCCAAGGATTTCCTCCCCAGCACTCCCAGCCACCCCACCTTTCCTGCCAGCTGCCAGCAGCTCTGAACTGAGCCCCCGCTCCCCGCGGTCATGGGCAGCACCTGGTCACTGGTTTTTTGGTGCCGCCCGGTAAGTCCACAGAAATGTGGGGCGAGGGACGAGAGCAGCCTGGGGGTGTTCACATTCACTGTCCTGCTGCCATGACCGGGATCAGCCCATGCACTCAGGTTGGGGCAGAAAAGGCCAGGCTGCTCCTGGTGACCACTCGGGTGGGGCTGCTCCCCAGGGTGCCCCACGGTCCCCACCATCCTCCCTGGCGTTCCCCAGGGTGGAAGGCGTGGGCCTTTCTCCCATCTGGGTAGCCTTGAACAAGCCACTGGACCTTGATGTGTCTCATGGCCTCATCCACACCAGGGTTGGGGGGCACAGTCCTCACTCACTCCACGCGGTTCTGGTGGAGGCGAAATGAAATGCTGCCTGGGATGTCTCTCACCCCCTGCCCCGCTCCAGGGCTGCTGGCCTCGCACAGCTGGTGCCCCTTGCACAGGTCCTGTCCCCGCTGTAAACTGCAGCAAGCAGAGAGGTCGGGTCCTGTCTTGTTTATCTATTAAAGCACCGTCCCCAAACTTTTTGGCACCAGGGACCAGTTTCATGGAAGACAAAGTTTTCCACAGACAGGGGACGGGGCAGGGGACAGAAGGCGGAGCTCAGGTGGTACCAGGCCACAGACCCGGGGTGGGGACCATAGCACTGAAGGATTGAGCAACGTGAGCTGATCAATGGCGAGGTTAGACTTCAGAGCGCAGGAGATGTTTGCATACAGGCGAGGCACCTGCTGTCTGAGGAGACGCCATCCCAAGGGAACCACTGCCCTCAGAATACGGCCACCGGCCTAATGATCTTAAAATTCAGATCACTCAATTTTAAAAGACAGGGAGTCTACAGTCAAAAGCCAATATTAATGTTTAATCTAATCTAAGTTAGTCTAATTTTTTCATGTCTTTAAATTAAAAAATCCTATGTGATCAAAATGGAAGCTTCTATACTGCTTGTTATTGTTTAAAAAATTCTTTAAAATGCCATAAGAACAACCCTAGTAAAGCTTTAGTTTCCAGCAGCGACGGCTTGCTGTTGGAAAGTATCTATGGCGGCATCTCATGACAGTTTTTCAGCCCCGCTTCCTTGAATTAATGCTAATGAAAGCTGCCTGGCTTCGCTTTTCTATATGAACCTGAAATTGCAGCTGCTGCAAAGCCTGCTTGGGGGTGGGGGTAATAATTTTCAATTGGCCTCTTAGCCCAAAGGGAACCTCGGCAGAGGAGATTGACAGACAGAGCATGGATTATCTTGTGCTCTGCACTCAGCCCAATTTGTGATTTGTTGCAGGTGCTAAAGAGATTGATATCGCAGCAACCCTGGAGCACTTGAGGGACCAGAGACCCGGCATGGTCCAGACAAAGGTACTGTCAATCAATTCTCCAGGACCTTAAATATATTAAAGGTGTCTCTCTGCGGCTATTTTCCTGAGGGGTTGGGGAGGAGGCCCGATTGCACAGAAGCCACATCCTGATGGCTCCGCACTGACAGACCGGTGTCCGCCCCGTCCTCATGGACCGTCCACAGGTCCACTGTGAGTCCTGCAGCTCAGCGTCCATCAATGCCACCCCATCTCAAGGAGTTGAAACTCAGTGAAGTGGAACTGTCCACTCACCAGATTTGGGGCAGAGAAGAAAGCTGCGTCTCTGCAGAGAGAGAGTAATAAACCCCCAAATCCTTCTGGGGAGCACCCCGTCCAGCCCTCTGTGCCCCACACCCACAGTGGGTAGGTCACTAGGACAGACGCCATCCACCATGGCTCATACATGTTGAAAAGGCACGCTTCATTAGAAGGGAAGTTAGTGTGGAACCTCCTTCCCTAAGCTTTCCCAGAAGTATCTGTCTGGTAGACTGCCTTCATCTTGGTTTCATTTTCCGTTTGTAACTTATGAGATCGTCATGCCTTCTGCCCCCGTCTGCTGAGAGTGGCTCTTCCTCACCCCCAGAGCTCTCAGGAAATAAGAGCCGGTGACGAGTTTCCCCACACCAGGAGACGTTCTGTCTTGCACCCGCACACGGGGGGCCCAGTGCCCCCTTCCTCACCTGCCTCTCCCGAGTTCGCATTTTCTCCTTCCCGAGGCCTCACCCTGACTTGGGTCCGCATCCTGGGGACTGGGCCTCTGTCTCACACATGCCCTCATGTTCCCCCAGGGCTGGGCCAGCAAACCCCAGTGCAGCTGCCAAGCCCAGACTCAGCTGGGCTCCTGGAAACCCCCCACACCAGTAGGATCATGTGTGTCGGTCGGCATCGCCCGGTCTCTCTGCGCGCACGTGTGTGTGTGTGTGTCTGCCTCTTGGTTTCTGTCTGTCTCTGGTTCTCAGTCTGTCTCTGTCTCTGTGTCTCTCAGCCTCTGCACACACACGTGCACAATGCCAGTCCTAACAGTCTCCGGGCTCTGCGGTCAGAGGTGAGGGAGGGGCCGGTCTGCTTGCCTGAGCAGAGAGGCTGACCCAGCCTCCCGGGGACGCACTTCCCCAGGTGTCTGGGGAGCCCTTGGAGGGGAGCAGTGTGTAGACACCCACCTTTCCTGAAGCTCTCTCTAAACTCGAGAGTGACAACATTATCATGGAGACAGTCTGTACTTGCACAGATCCCCCCAGAGTTTTGTTTGAGCCAGACAGAGTGCAGATGTGAGCATGAGTATAAATATCAGCCCAGCGGGCTTGTCAGCCTCTGCCAGTTCCAGAGCCCTGCCCCAGCTGGCATCTGAGGACCATGTTCGCTCCTTTGACTTCTGACCTGCAGACCGATGTCCTGTGGGTGTCACAGACCAGGCTGGACAGGGCTTTCCTGCCAACTCTCTGTCCGGCGTGGCTTCAAGCTGGTGGCTAGACACCTGACCCAGCCTGAAGGACGCTTGGGCGTCCTGCCTCAGCCACTCCTGGGCAGTGGGGACGTGGGTGGCCGGGTAGCCGGGAGGAGCTGTGGGACCATCTCCTATGGGTCTCATATTTCATTTTGGTTCACTTTAGAGATGCTTCCTTGCTGAGAATGTCTCAGCTTCTCCCTTCACGTCCTGCCTGTGAAACCCGTCAGCCCAACACGGGGTCCGTGAGACAGCAGCTCACATCTTTGCACTTTTGTATTTTCCCTGTACAGATTTGTTCTTAGGCCAGATTTCCAGACTGTTGAAGAAGTAGAGACATATGACATGGAAATTCAGATTCCCAAACGTCACCTTTAATTTTTTTCTTTCAAGTCATCACAAGCCTTAGTCTGTGTGTTGGGCGGCAAGAAGGGTCTGTGGCTATTTGTACACGTTTGACCCGAACCCTCATAGCAAGGTCATTGAGCTGTCAGTGTGGGGGACAAGGGCCATCTGGGGCCACGCCCGTGCATCACGGTGTCCACGTGGTTCTGGCGGGCGGAGACGGTCCCACTGAGGGCCACAGGAAGGCGCTGGGCGTGGTTTCTGTGGCCCTGCACAGAGGCAGCCCCCACAGCAGCCTTGGGAAGTCTCCTGGAGCCCACCCGCCGACTCCCTCGGTAGCAGGCTCCAGAGTGTCCGTTAGGAGCTCGTGTGGCCACACGAGCAAAAGGCCATATTCGTCAGTGCCCAGAAGATCGTTCCTTGGATATCAGGTCAGGGAATATTAAAGCAGAAACTATCTTTTTATCCCAAAGTGAGCATTTCATTACTTTGACTTTCTGACATTTCAAGTTATGTTCTGTTTCTCTCACGTATGAACATTCAAACTGGAAGTCAATCATTGTTTTTGGACTGGGAGCCGCCCTGTAACTTGAATTATCAAGACATCCATAGGGTTCCCCTCACCAAAGATGGTGTAGTTTATTCTTTCCCGTGAGTTCTCTGCATTAGTTGGCCGCTTTAGAGTGGGAGCTGAGGAGTAACACGGGCAGGTCACTCACGCCTCTCCTGGTGAGAAGAGGTGAGTCTGGCCGCCCTTGGGAGGCCTCCTCCCTCCCCACCCCTTCCTTCTCCTGTGGGTTCCCCACAGGCTGGTGGCCCCAGCGTGCTGTCTGGGTGTGGGTGTGGCTGCGCGTCCTCAGGCAGCGAGTGAGTGAGGAGCTGGTTCTGGCCAAAGGCTCCAGGCCCGGTGGGGCTGAGCACTCTGGGCTTCTGACAGCAGCACTGGCTGCGTCTCCCAGGACTGGAGACCCCACGTGTGGGTCTTCCTGCCGCAGCGGCTACTCGGGCACAGGGGAGGCTCCTCCAGGTGGAACCCGGGCCTTGTCCTTCTCTCCTAAGCACTTTCTTTCTGCAGAGCCGCATGCCACGCAGGCTGGAGTAGGAAGGACACTCTGACCCACGTCCTCTGTCCTCTCCCTCTGCAGGAGCAGTTTGAGTTCGCGCTGACAGCGGTGGCGGAGGAGGTGAACGCCATCCTCAAGGCCCTGCCCCAGTGAGCAGCCGCCACCTCGGAGGAGCCACAGCCCCCCGCGTCCCTAGGAATGCCAGTACGACTTCCACCTTCTGTTAAACCTTCTGTGTCTTCTGTTATAACCGCATAGAAAAATAGGGTTCTTAAAACTCCCGTAGTCAGTACACTTTAGCAGTTAAAATGAGCATTTCTGTTTAACCAAATAATAATAGAGATTCGTGGAAAAATCCAGTTATGGGCAGAGGGGAGCCATTCATCTATCTCTAGTTTCTTTAAAAAACAATACTTTTTCTTGAAGCACACATTCACGTCCTTAACCACAAATGCCATAGTCACAATGCGGTGACGAGCACGTTCCCTGCTTGTGAGTGAGACTTTCTGACTGGCCCTGGGTCAGCCGTGCAGGGAGGGGCACCACAGAGGACACAAGTCACATCTGACACTTGTGCTGGAGATGGTCTGTTGCTGGAGACGCCACTGGGGCGGAACGGCTAGCACCCATACCCTTGGGGCAAATGAGAAAATCATCACAGCACCTCGGGGCCCTCACCACCCTGTGTCCACACTTTGCCCTGAGCCCTGGGGACGGCCCTGCCGCACGCGTCACCCCAAGGAAGGACCAAGGCCATGACTGTCTCAGTTTTCCGGACTTACAGATGAAACTCAACCCTGAGACACATTTTTAACATTAAAATATTGATTTCTTCATTGCAAAAAATGGTTGCTATTAGTGAACACTTTCCAGTGAGATTACTGAGATCAGGAAGAACAAATCTGGGCATTTGACAAGCTCTGCACACCCCCCACCCCGGCCCACGAGCCCCACGGGCACCAGTGTTCTTCTCCAGGGACCTCCTGGCCCTGCTGGCTGCCCGGAGCAGGCTGTGGACACATCCACATCCTGGAAAGAAAGTGAGGTGCACACGGCAGCCCCGCTGCCTCCCGGGACGCCAGGGGTGGTTTAAGGAACCCTTGTCTGGGTACATAGAGGTGACCTGGATTTGCCAAAATAACATATGAGCATCAGATTTGCCATCACCCCCCAGAAACAGGAAAATCTGCTTCATTAAACCCAAAACGGTAAGGCCCAAGAGTGAATGAGGGTATTGGGGTGCACCGCAGACACCGCATGGCAGTGAGTCAGGGAGAAGATGCCCCCACCATGGTGTCGCCGTCCTTCCCCTCCACAGAAACTCCGCTTCACAGAGCAGGTGGCAGGGAGAGCCGAGGAGTGGAGAGAAAGACGCCAGAACATCATCTGTGTCTTTAATGGTATACTGTAGAGCTGCTTTGATTATCTGTCATTTCCTTTCCAAAATTGTTTCTATCTAGAATTTAAATAATTAATAGAAATGAATTTATCTGAATATAGGAAGTATATACCTACTTGTAATTTCTAACTTCTTATGTTTCAAAAGAAATCCTCCAGTGTGAGATATATAAATATATTTAATGGTGTCATATTAAACTTCTGATTTCACATTCGAATAGTCTTTCTTTGGAGAGCAGAGAGCAATTTTGTCCTATCTTTTGGCTTCCGGAGGTGCGGACCATTTAGGTTGCTAAGACCGAGCATGGGCATTTCCTAGACTTGGATGTATCTACTATATCTGGGGTCAGAGTGTTGCTGAGGTTTTTGTCTTAAAATACCATGAGCCATTCTCATTGCAAGGCCGCACACCTCTGTGCCCCATCGTCTGTTTATCATCTGCCTGTCATCCGTGCCCCACCTCCCTCCCCGTTCCCAGTCCTGAAGGACACATCACCTCAGGTGAAAATGGGGCCCTGTCCTGGTGAGTCTCATAGTGTGGACCCCTGACCACCATCCTGCATGGGACTGGAGCACAACCTCACACTGCAGCCGGCAGGACAGCACTCAGGGACACGTCACCCATAACCAAGGGGAGGGTGCTTCGGGCTGTGACGCGGCGGCTCACCTTCCGTCCTGAGCTCGGCTGTTTTCACTGGCAGTGATGAGAGACACAGGATGGTGGAGACAGTTTGTCACAAAATCAGATCATTCCCCAGCGGAGCCAGCCAGCTGGAGGGGCTTGGTGCTGAGAAAGGGGAAGTGGCTGGACGGACAGTGAGGACTCTATCAAGAGCCTTGCAGTTGGCCAGGGCCGCTGACTGGGGCTTTGCAGTGGGGTGGGGGGGAGACTGCGCTCCTGGCAGCCGGATTGGTGTTACTGTAAGTAGGGGTGTCCAACCTTTTTTCTTTTCTGCCACAAATTGGAAGACTAGGAGTTACTTTGTGCCACACATTAAATACACAAACACCACAATAGCTGATAAGCATTAAAAAAAGGTCTGTGCATACTTTTCAAGATATCTGACACCACAAGCAAAACAGATCTCAAAAAATCTGCATGTGGCCCACAGGTTACAGGTTGGACACACCTGATATAAAAGAACTCCCAAGGTTGGGTGATCTACACAGAAGGAAGCTGTTGGCTCCAGATTCTGTGGGCTGTGCAGGAATCGTGCAGCTGGCACCAGCTCTGGCAAAGGCCGAAGCCACTCCCACTCGGATGAGGGGTGGAGGGTTGGATGGGGGCAGGGTGGGGGGATATGCAGAGTCCACATGGTGAGCCAGGAAGCAAGAGAGTGGAGGAGTGAGGGGGGGCTGCACACTACAGTGAGGGGTGCGCCCCATAAAACCCAGATGCCTCCAGCACTGGGAGGTCACACTTCAACACGAGGCCTAGGGGGTCCAATATCCAAACTCCAGCAGGGCTCAGCTCCACGTGCAGCCAGGGCCAGTGGACACCCAGCCAGGAAGCAGGCGGAGTCAGTGGTGGAAAGTCGCTAGGCAGGTAGTCAGGGCTGAGGGGCTCTGGCCAAGCCCACCCAACTGGACTCCTGACGCAGCACCGCCTGGGGGAGGGAAGACCACGTGGCGCCTGACCAGATTTGGGGTGAGCAGGTCGGAGAGCCTTGCCAAACGGACTTCACAGGCTCTTTGCTAAAGTGGATCTTACCAGGACGTGCGCAGACGGCCAGGAGAAGGCTGGGGAGCCTGACTAAAGTCGAGCCAGCACAGAACCTTTGTCCCCACCTTGTCCAAGGACAGAAGAGACATTCTCCTCTCCTTAGAGTAGTGTGACTCCATTTCTCATTGGGTCGCCTTCTGTTCATGAAGGGCTGAACCCTGTGCTGGGACTTGGCCGTGGAGAGTGTCTGCTAAGCGGAGAGCCCCGGGGCCGGGTGGGACAGGGACATTGGGACAACCTAGTCAATGGTGGGAGCCTACTGTGAACCGTTCCTGAACCCAGAAGGCATCGAGACATGGGGGCCTCCCTCTGCAGGTGGCTCAAGACAGACGGGGTGACCTGACGTCAGCCGATGCCGTGAAGGTTGGACACACACGAGCAGTCACCAGGGTCTCTCTCACGGTCATAGCACCCTCAGTGTACAGGGCCTCAGGAAGGGAGTGAGGATTCCAAGTTAGCAGGATGCAAAAAAAAGCAATGGAAATGCTATTTCGGAGAGTGGTAGGCAGATATCAGAGGAAACTATAAGAATTCAAGCTCTAATCCAGACTTCAGGAGGATAGTTAGGCCTCACATGAAAAGAACAGGGCTAGAATCTGACATCGGGCGTGCTATAGTTTTCTTCAGAAATATAATTTTCTTCCAGCATAACCCATTTCTACCAAAGATGATAAAAGTTAGGCCAATTTGTTTGCAAAACGCGTGCAGTCTCATCAATTTGGCTTGAATGTCTGCATATGGACAGCAAGAAGAGAGATGGCCGTAGAGACCCTTTGTAAGAGGACTTTGCTGGCACTTTGAATATGGAATCGCAGCTGCATTGGTAAAATCCTCTGGAGGCAGACACGGCGCCAGCAACTCCGCATCAGGGTTCATCTGTGATATCTGCAGACTTGGACAAATTCCTCTCGCCTCAGAGGCCCCAAAACCTCCTGAGGTTTCTGGGGCTACCAACAAGTGGCATTCCTTACTCATGCAGAAGACCCGTTGTCCCGGAGGGCTTCACTGGGCCCTGCAGCTCCCTCGGCTCTTTAAAGCTGTCACTTCTGAAAGCACGACATTCCAGTTAGCCTGTGATCCAACCAGGGTTCCCAACTGTGTCTTGTTACAAGGACTTCTGCAAATAAGTGTATTGCCCATAAAAATAAGAATATTCACAAATACTTTCTGAATTCTGGAGGGAACAAGTGGAGAGAAAAAGTGATTATTTCAATATTTGTTCTCAAAATTATATTTCACTGAACTGCCTTAACTACAGACAGCTTGAGAGGAAAAGGTTTCCTTTCCCTGGAAAACAAAACACAAAGGAACACCAGGAGCCACAGTTAAGCAAGAGTCTCTGCTCTGATCCTCACTCCACCTCCAGCTGAGTCTGCGAGGTCCTGAGCCTCCAGCTCCCCCTTGGAGCTCTGCAGATTCCCACAAAGACTGAGGGGTGAGACGCCTGCACCTCACAGCACAGAGTCCTGCCTGTGCGTCTTTGTGAAGAAGACGGGCTGGACATTAGCTGATGGCAAACACTTTAAAAAGAATTAAAGTAGAGCAAACAATAACTGTCTATGGATGACAAGGACTTAAAATAACATGGCTAAGGCACCAGCCACGTACACCTGAGCTGGCGGGTTCGAATCCAGCCCAGGTCCACCAAACAACAACGACGCCTTCAACCAAAAAATGGCTGGGCATTGTGGCGGGTGCCTGTAGTCCCAGCTACTTGGGAGGCGGAGGCAGGAGACTCGCTTGAGCCCAGGAGTTGGAGGTTGCTATGAGCTGTGATGCCACGGCACTCTATCCAGGGTGACAGCTTGAGGCTCTGTCTCAAAAAAAAAAAAAAAAAAAAAGTTTATGGATTCACAGGTTGTTACAAATACAAAACACATCAACACAGTGAAAGACAAAGAGGTGGCCAAATCGTTTCCTTGAAAAGAAGATACAGGCTCAGCACCTGTAGCTCAAGCAGCTAAGGCGCCAACCACATACACCAGAGCTGGGGGGTTCGAATCCAGCCCAGGCCTGACAAACAACAATGACAAGTACAACCAAAAAACAGGTCAGCATTGTGACGAGCGCCTGTAGTCCCAGCCACTCAGGAGGCTGAGGCAAGAGAATCACTTAAGCCCAAGAGCTGGAGGTTGCTGTGAGCTGTGATGCCAGGGCACTCTCTCTACCCAGGGTGACAGCTTGAGGCTCTGTCTCAAAAAGAAAAAAATAATAATACTGATATGGCTAAAAATCTGATGACAATTTATTGTAATAATGAAGCAATTGGCAAGGAAATCTGGTTATTTGTGGGCATTCAATAGCAGTCCCCAACCTTCCTGACAACAGGAATCAGTTTCATAGAAGAAAATGTTTCCACAGACCAGGAGAGCATGGGGAGCGGATGAGATTCCCTCAGGGCACAGCAGGGGCTCTCTCCTGTGAGGGTCTGAGGCCGCTGACCTGACGGGGCAGTGATATGAGCAATGAAAGCGGCTGTAAATACCGACGAGGCTGCACTCGCTGGCCCACCATCCACCTCCTGCTGTGTGGCCTGGTTCCAGGGACCAGTACCAGTCCCTCCCCCAGGGCTTGGGCACCGTAGGCACACAACATTTTAAACATAATAACCAAAATTATGACTGATAACGTATTTCTAGGGATCTCATGCAATTTGGGGGACATGCGTATCAATAGCACCCCCACAAATGTAACTTACAGAAGGTTCATTGGACAATGGTTCCTATAAACGTAATTTGACATATCAAATAAGACTCGTTTCATATTTCTTCCCTACAAGGTGAAGACACAGCCTAGCAGGTTTCCAAGGGCCCCAAATGGAACATCTCAGTTATTTTAAAGTCAAAAAGACTTAATTTATAATTTAATTTTGAGCAGTTTATTAAAAATGTCAAAAATTTTAACACTTTTTTTTTTTTGAGACAGAGTCTCACCATGTCGCCCTCAGTAGCGTGCAGTGGTGTCACAGCTCACAGCAACCTCAAACTCTTGGGCTTAAGTGATTCTCTTGCCTCAGCCTCCGGAGTAGCTGGGACTATAGTTGTGTGCCACAACACCCGACTATTTTTTTGTTGCAGTTGTTTAGCTGGCCTGGGCCGGGTTCAAACCCACCACCCTCGGTGTATGTGACTGGCACTGTAACCACTGTACTACGGGCGCGAAGCCAATTTTAACACTTTTAATTAAATATGATCTTGGTTATCTATCTAATTCAAATGACAATGAAGAATTTTAAAGACAGATGAAGGTTACACAGTTAGTTGTGAACAAAACCTTAGATCTTACATTAAAAAGACTCATTTTCTTAAGTAATCAAAGACCTAATAAAAGACAACATGAGGCTTGGCACCAGCCACATAACACCAAAGGTAGTGGGTTTGAACCCTGTCTGGGCCAGCTAAACAACTACAACAAAAAAATAGCCAGGCATCGTGGTGGGCGCCTGTAGTCCCAGCTACTTGGAGGCTGAGGTAAGAGAATTGCTTGAGCCCAAGAGTTGGAGGTTGCTGTGAGTTGTGATGCCACAATCAATTACTTTATAGATAAGGAGAATCCTTCACATTCTAAAATCAATAGTCCAAGAAAACTGTCAATATACTACTAAACTGATTTTTTTTTCTTTTTCAGAGACAGAATCTCACTGTCGCCCTCAGTAGAGTGCAGTGACATCACAGCTCACAGCAACCTCAAACTCTTGGGCTTAAACGATTCTCTTGCCTCAGCCTCCCAAGTAGCTGGGACTACAGGCGCCCACCTTGACACCCAGCTATTTTTTTCTTGCAGTTGTTATTGTTGTTTAGCTGGCCCAAGCCGGGTTTGAACCTGCCAGCATGGGTATAGGTAGGGGCACCTTACCCACTAAGCTATTAGCGCTGCCTGCTAAACTGATTTTTAATAAAACCTTATCCATGAATCTTTCAATCTTAACTACCTTTGACCACACAAATAAGGTTTTTCACCTTTTACTCTTTTTTTTTTTACTTCCACAATCTTATTAAGCGGGTAAGTGATACATTTGACTGTGCATTCTGCTTTTAAGTCAGATTCATAGTCAACAAAGAGCAGAGATGACCCAAACTGTCTGAGCAGGAAATCCAGGCAAATTGTGTGTCTATTATTTTTAATGCTGGTGATCTGAAGACATTTCTACTTTTATTTTACAAAAAATTTAAAACTAGCATATTTGCCAAAGAATTGCCTAAGTCTCATGAACTAAAAGGCAATTGAGTTAGTACTTTAATACTTTATGTAGCACTTACTTTTAAAATCAATTAAACAGAGCTCTCCCATATATATTCAATGCTGGCAACATTATCCAGAGGTAGAAAAACATCACATACGTGTAACATGGGTCCATACATAAATACACAGATGCAACCAGAGCTTATGGCCTTCAATCTTTCAAAATTTTAGTTATAAGACAATAAAAAAGAGTCATACACTCACTGTTTTATCTCCACTTTAAGTTTTTAAACAAATGTGTTTCTGGCAAAAATAGGATGAGTTGAGGGTTCTACTCAGTAAGGGCTAACACTATTTACCAGTATTTGTGGAGAAGGCCTTTAAGATTCTCCATTTGACCTGTTTCCAAAGGGTTTCTTGCTTTCCGCTTTCAGCCCCAGGTGGCTGCTGTTGGGGGCCCCTGAGTCCCCTGAGAGCCAGTGGAAGGTGGGAGCCTGCAGGGGAAGGGGAAGGGGAAGGGCCCTGAGCAGGGTCGGCAGAGCTGGAAGTGGAGGGTGGAGATGGAGGGGTCTTGGATGACAGAGAAGCCCAGTGGGAGAAGCCAGATCCAACGAGGGGTGGAGGGACATAGAACAGCCGCCCAGACGGCTGAAAGAAGGGCCCACAGAGGCCTGGGCCCCACCAGCTCCTGAGCTGCTCACACCTAAGAACCAATATCTGCCCTTCAAGCTTCAGGAGAGGCGTGTCCAGAACTGAGACTCAGAAATCAGACCCAAAGGCCCCCCATCCAGGCCAGGCATGAAGACAAAGTTTCCAGATGCACCTAGGGAGGGAGCTGGGGGTGCAGTGAGGACTCTGACCCTGTCCAGGCTGCGTTTGGTGACCTCTGGAGAGCGTTTATCCAGTAGCATCATTCATTGGAGCACAGCTCGGAAGACTCTCCAGAACTGTGGCGATGGGCGAGGGCTGAGATGGCAGTCATAGGGTGTGGCACTTGCTTTGGGGCCTCTAATACTCACTATTCCAACACTGTGGGACTAATCTCCAAGCAGTCATTGTTGCTTAAAACCGTGATTTTTTTAAACATAGTTAGAAGTGCTCTTACAAAAGGAAATAAGTCTGTGTCCTAATTGTGTGAGAAGGGTACAGATGCTTGACTTGGTGGCAAGGCTATACCTCTGTTTTCTCAGGGTACTGGGGTGGGCTTGAGTGGAACTCCTTGAAAATACACACACGTGCACACACACAGGTTCAAGAGCACACACAAGCTCACACTTGCGTGCGCGCGCACACACACACACATAGGCGCATGTGCCTTGCTGATAGACAAAGTCTCAGGAGAGATGGCGCCTCTCCTGGGGCCTGACCTTGGGGTCGCGCCCTGCAGCCAATACTCCACCCTCAGCCCACACTATCCCTGCAAACGGACACAGGGAAGGAGTCATTTCCCAGCACCGCGTCCCTGCTCTCAGCTGGGGTCTTACAGAAAGACTGAGGTCCTCCCCTGGACCCCCAAGGTTGCACACACCCGTAGCCACAGCAGCCCTGCGGGCCAGGGCAGCTCTTGATCCATTTGGCCTGCTGCTGGGTCCTGCCCCTAGACTGCCGGGGCGCTGGCCCCTGTGCCCACAGCTGAGTGGCAGGTAAGCCACTGCCTGGGCACTGCGGGTTCCAGTGTCCCCCCACCCCAGGCCTGGAAAGCTTTAAGCACAGTTGTGGCAGGGGCTGGGGGAGGGGAGGTGCTGTAGAGACCTGAGATTGGGATTGAAGCTGTCGATGCATTTTACTGGGCGGTTTAAACTGACAGGGCAGCTCCAGGAAGCTTCTTTTTTTTCCTACAAATTTCACTTAATACTCTGTAAACACTGATGTGCCCACCCGCACCCCCACGGTGCCCCCGCCTCTCTGCACCTCTGGCTCCTGCTTTGAAGTGTGTGCAGGAAACCACGCGGTGCCCTCCGTGGGGAATGACAGCGGGAGTGTCTGTAATCTGTGTTTTGTGCTTTATTAATCAAGTAGAACGTTAATAAAAAAAACCTTCCTAATTAGTGGAATAGACATTAATTCAAAGATGTTTATTGGAATAGAAAATTAGAATTTGATTATACCTTTGTTCCTGAACAATGGCTGGGTTTCAATTTATTTAATATTTCTTTAGAAACTGGTCTGAGCCATTTTCGTTGCTCCGTTTATTAGACAAACCAGATGGTTTAGGTAATTTGCTCTTTGTGGTCGAGTGCAGTTGACACATTGCACACGGTGGTTCTTTTCTGGACCCTGGGTGGCTTTACCAGGGTGGCCCCTAGACCTTCCCTGTGGGTGGATGCTCAGGGTGTCCACATGGCATTGCCTGGCCAGAGGGGTGTCTGTCCTACAGGGACTGGCTCTCACTCTGGAGGGCCAGGCAACAGAGAGCACTCCACGGTGACCCTCAGAGCCTTCCTGGCGCCCAAAGGATGTACATCTGCTCACCCGACTTGGGCCAAGTGCAGCCCCACCCCCAACACCATGGCTAGCCTTGGGAAGGTCTCAGTGGGACACCCCCAGTACACAGTAGCCTAATCAGGGCTGGAAGTCAGCACACACCTCCTGAGGGTGCAGGGGGCTCAGCTTCTGCTGTAAAGGGGCTTGCATGTGGCAGGCGCCCTGCTCCTCAGGGTCAAAGCAGGCAGAGTGGACAGAAGTGCCCAGCAGAGGTCCAACGTGCCTGGACCTCATTCTCACACCTGGCCAAGCTGCCCTCTACTCAAGCTTCTGTCTCTCTTTTTTTTTTTTTTTCTTTTGAGACAGAGACTCAAGCTGTCACCCTGGATAGAGTGCTGTGGCATCACAGCTCACAGCAACCTAATTCCTGGGCTCAAGCGAGTCTCTTACCTCCGCCTCCCAAGTAGCTGGGACCACAGGTGCC
>CAUYRH010157115.1:0-14218 GCA_963574655.1 Perodicticus potto | reverse complement strand
GTTCTCCCACAATGGCTCCACACAGCCCACAACCAAACACTGGTAGCTCCGTCTGGCTCAGTGGCCCAGTCTGGGGCCCCAGACAACACTCAAAGACCCCTGCACTCTTGCCCAAGTTCTCCCAAGGCAGTTCAACCAAGCGCCAAGTTCAAAAGATACCAAAACAGCTCACAGGCAAGGCCTTTCCAGCCTGCAGACCCACTGTTGCCCCACCCACAGCTGCCGACAGTATTAGATCGAACGAACATACGCAACCACTTGCCCAGTCTCTGCCACTTTTGCCTTCCTCAGGGTGTCCAGAAGTCTCACACTGTCTTCCTGTGTCCCCAAAGGGAGGTTTCTGGGCAGATCCCACCTGCCAGAGATGCCTGAAGTCCTCTCTCCCCAGTCTCTCCATGCCCAGTTGCAAGGAAGCTGTTACTCGGCCGCCATCTTGCTCCACCCCCGGATATACTTGTTTCAAGTATAAACAGAGAAGTGTTGCACATAGATTTAGGAGTCCATTTGTAGAATATCAGGGCAATAGACTCAGTATAAGAATTATCAAAAGGAAAAGCATATTCAGCTTCCTAGTTAACGTCTTTATTTGGATGTGGTAAAGGCACTTTTGTTTTGATGTTTCCCAAACTAACACTATCTTCTACTCAATTGTCTAAACCACAAAACCAGCCTAGGAGTTAATTATCTTAAACTAGTGCCTTTCCCTCATTTCTCAAATCCAGTTGGTGACAAGATCTGTTGCTAACACTCAACCATCTTTCTATTTCTCACATCTATGTCCTCTTTTCTGCCTGCATTCCTATGGCTTAGTTCAGGCCTCATCATATCTCACCTAGACTGTTAAACTGGCTCCCTTGTCTTACTCAGTAATTTACCAGGCAATTTTAAACAATATTTTGTGTCTACGTGTATATACCTTTTTCCAGTGAAAGTGTTACCAGATGAAGAGGGTCTGGCCACCTGTCACTGTCAGCCAGTATGCAAGAGACAGGGATAGGTCCCCTGAACTTTGTCAGAAGGCCAGAAATTGTAGAGAACAGCAAGAGTAGTCTCTCAAAGACTGTTCTGCTTCAGTTACAATTTTATTAATTTTTTTTTTTCGAGACAGAGCTTCAAGCTGTCACCCTGGATAGAGTGCTGTGGCATCTCACAGCAACCTCCAATTCCTGGGCTCAAGCAAGTCTCCTGCCCCTGCTTCCCAAGTAGCTGGGACTACAGGCGCCCGCCACAACACCCAGCCATTTTTTGGTTGCAGTCATCATTGTTGTTTGGCGGGCCCGGGCTGGATTCAAAACCGCCAGCTCAGGTGTATGTGGCTGGTGCTTTAGCCCGTTGAGCCACAGGCACCAAGCCAATTTTATTAATTTTTATAATGGGAGTACCAGAAAGCAAACCTAGAAAAAGTTAACTTTATTTGACAGAAACCAATATCAAAGTAGTCTTTGTTTTAATAATGTAAAGTGTTTAAACAACATAAAGGTAATTTTTACTTTAACAAATTATTTAAGAGAATTACTAAATAAAATATTATATTAAAGTAATTTTTATTTTATTAATATCATAACATTTATTGTCTATGTTGACTACTCTCTTAAAGTTTCTTGAGACAAACATTTTTATAATCATGGTGAAACCTTAACTAGATAATTACAGGGGGTGTAGGAAAGAACCTAAGCAGACTAGGCCAGCTGTACTGCTTCAGCTTAGTTTCTCAAACTTCATCTTGTAGACTGCTTTTCTGGCTACATTTCTTCACTTTTGTCATCACATTTCATATTTATTAAATTGTTTTTGAGTAGAAATAATTACTATGATTTACTGCATTTGTCCAGGGATCAAACTTATTCAGGCAAGGGATAGGTTTAAAGTTACATTGGGGGCTTAGCGCCTGTGGCTCAACAGGCTAAGGTGCCAGCCACGTACACCTGAGCTGGCAGGCTCAAATCCAGCCTGGGCCCCCCAAACAACAATGATGGCTGCAACCAAAAAATGACCTGGCATTGTGGCGGGCGCCTGTAGTCCCAGCTACTTGGGAGGCGGAGGCAAGAGACTCACTTGAGCCCAGAAATTGGAGGTTGCTGTGAGCTGTGATGCCACAGCACTCTATCCAAGGTGACAGCTTGAGGCTCTGTCTCAAAAAAGAAAAAAAAAAAAAGAAAGAAAGTTACACTGGGAACAACAGGCAGCACAAAGAAAACAAGGAGGTCACTGAATACAACAACAAACAAAGGTGTCCAAAAATAATATATTTTCTATCCCAATGACTAAAGTTCTTAGCCATTATCTCTACATAGCTCTACAGTCTACTGGTTGGGTGCAAGTTTGCAGGTTTCTCAGGGGATAAGGCTTGATGTGGGAATGATGTAACTGAGCCAACTTGAAAGCCATAGAGGTGGTGAACAGGACCTCCCAGGGGCCAGTTCCACTTTCCCCTGAGTTTTGTCAGGTTTTTCCCTCCAAGTCCTAGAGAGAACCTGGTCACTGGCTGAAATATATGTAGGTTTCATAATGCAGGGCAGGGGGCCTCTTTTTAAGTAATTTAGAGTGTACCATAGCGTAGCTCAGGAGGTGGTAGGGCACGCCATTGCAGAAATTAAAGGTCATCGACTGGAGGCCTTGTAAAAGGCTGGAGAGCCATCTTGGGTGGAGGGTCCAAGATTAGTTGAGTAAGTTCATTGGTCTGGGTGGGTTTGTTACTGGAATGCAGGACCTGGAAGATAGCTCAAAAATTACTTCAGAGTAAAAAAGTAAACAGAGGATTGTATAGATTTTCCTCCAATGTACCCAACAGGAAATCCAGCATTGCCTGATTATCTAGGAGTGCCTGGGCTCTCCTAGATAATGAGTGAGTTGAGCAATCTTTGTTGAGGCCTAAGTCTTTTGAAGTATTTTCTCTTGGCAGTTTTAGCATTGGAGACAAGTTTTCAATTATACTTCTTTTGGCATATAATATGTAGATTGGTACTAGTATTCTTTTTTTTTTTTTTTTTTTTTTTTTTGCAGTTTTAGGCCAGGGCTGGGTTTGAACCCACCACCTCCAGCATATGGGGCCAGCGCCCTACTCCTTTGAGCCATAGGCACTGCCCAGTACTAGTATTTTTAACGAAGTCACTAAATGTTATTTCTGTGGCAGCCATCTTAAAATACATTAAAAAAATGTATTGGGGGGTAAATATTTCTAATTTTTTTTTAGTCCTTACTTTGAAATGAAAACATTTTATGTATTAAAATCTAATATGTTATCTTAGTACTAAGAAGCAGGAAAAAAGAAAAAAAGAAATTGGAGTAAATCTCACCACTATATATAATTCTATATTTTTTGGCCAGTCTCTTAGTCTTGTGAACAGATCAATTTAGTTAAACAGATATTTTGTTTTATGTGTTGACATGGCAGACAAGGCTTGAGTCTAATATAGATGGATTATATTATTTTTTTTAATTTTTAATTTTATTAAAGACAAATCATAATAGGATCAATTTATTTACTGAAATAAACTATATTCTTAGTATATTTGGCCTGATTATTTGTATAAAGTACAGTAAGAATAATTATTACTCATATAGATTTTTTTTTAGTTGGCTTTGCTGGAATGTTTTCATAAGGAATCTCAGGTTAGACTTGAAAACTTCTTGAGTCAAGCCAAGGGTTTGTCTGTGCCATTAGATACCTATATACATTGGGTAAATTCTTCTTTTCAGGTCCTAAAGCGACTTGGCATTGCTGGACCTGTCAGAAAGTGACATTCTTTACTTACAACAGATCAGGAAATATTATTGATAAGGTGTCTTGACCAGTTTTTCCAATGGGCTTTTTATTGGCCTTATAAAGTCAACTTTAATTTTTTAATGCAGTCTGCACATTTCTGAAAAGATGTCATTCCAGTGAAAGCCTTGGTAAAATAACCAGTATCTTTCATTGTGACTTATAGAAGAAAACAAGTTTTTATTGAACTTATGTAAATAACTATATTGTTACAAATTAAGAATACTTACAAGTGGTTTTCAAATTTTGGAGAAATCTAGTAGGGATAAAAATAAATGTTTGAAGCTTTACTTACAAATACATACACTGCTGTAAATTATAAATAGCTCAAGAGCTACAAGAAGAGTTTCCTTGACTTCTGGAAAAAAGAACACAGAAAGAATCAGTAATGTTTCAAACAAAAAAATAACAAAAATTAGCTCAGTCTCATGTAATTAATTTCTGTTCTATTTGAGAAAAGTTAGCAATACTCAAACATATCAGCTTGTCAGTTTTTTTTCTTTCTTTCTTTCTTTTTTTTGAGACAAAGTTTCACTCTGTCACCCTGGGAAAGATTGTCATGGCATCATAGGTTACAGCAACCTCAAACTCCTGGGCTCAATGATTCTCTTGACTCAGCTTCCTGAATTGCTGGGAATACAGGCATGTACTACCATGTCCAACTATTCTTTTTATTTTTAGTAGAGACCAGGTCTCGCTCTTGCTCAGGCTGGTCTCAAACTCCTGAGCTCAAGCAATCCATCTGCCTCAGCCTCACAGAGTACTGGAATTACAGGTGTGAGAAACTGCACCCAGCAGACATGTCAGTTTTCTAATTAAAGTTTAGAAGTTTGCTTTTAGTCAGATGGTATATAATCTCTAAAGCTATCAGAAATTTTTATTCAAGAGAACCTGTCAGTCTTCCTATTACATTCTTTGAAGGACAAACTTTGGACTTAGCCAAAAAACATTTAGTAAAAAGCACTTTCTGAGATGAATCAAAATAATATCATTATCTATGAAAGACAAAGGTACTGGCTCAGCGCCTGTGGCTCAACTGGCTAAGGCTCCAGCCATGTACACCTGAGCTGGCCGGTTCGAATCCAGCCCGGGCCAGCCAAACAACAATGACTGCTGCAACCAAAAAATGGCCGGGCCTTGTGGCAGGCACCTGTAGTCCCAGCTACTTGGGAGGCGGAGGCAAGAGACTCTCTTGAGCCCAGGAATTGGAGGTTGCTGTGAACTGTGATGCCACAGTACTCTATCCAGGGTGACAGCTTGAGGCTCTGTCTCAAAAAAAAAAAAAAAAAAAAAAATACAAAGGTCCGGGAAAAGCAATAGCTAATGGTTAAAGAGGCAATTGATAAAGTTGGTTGTTTTTGTGTTGTACAACAATTTAATATAATCGCTATAGTTACTATTGATAACATATACTAAAACATATAAATGTTTTACAGTATTGGAATATATCTTAATATGTATACACAAACATAATTTAAAACAAATTGAATATTTTATATTTGACAGTGTTTTCTGTATAGTTTTAACACACTAAATAAGCTTAACATATCTCTTTTATTTTATTTTATTTATTTATTTATTTTTTTGAGCCAGAGCCTCAAGCTGTCACCCCGGATAGAGTGCTGTGGCATCACAGCTCACAGCAACCTCTAATTGCTGGGCTCAGGCGAGTCTCCTGCCTCTGCCTCCCAAGTAGCTGGGACTACAGGCGCCTGCCACAACGCCTGGCCATTTTTTTTTTTTTTTTTTTTGGTTGCAGCAACCATTGTTGTTTGGCGAGCCGGGCTGAATTTGAACCCGCCAGCTCAGTTGTACGTGGCTGGCGCCTTAGCCCGTTAAGCCACAGGTGCCGAGCCAACATATCTCTTTTAGACGTCTAGTGGTCCTAATATTTAAAAGCTAATTTGAGGCCAAAAAGACAAAATTTAGAATTTTGATTTTGGAAGGTTTATCAAATATTGAAGGCTTAAAATATTTATTCAAGTAGGATCACAAGTCAAAAGATTCTAAAGGCAATACAGGGAGGTTATATGGGTATAATAAACTTTAACCTTTTTAAAGTTTAGTTTTTTCTAGTTAGCTGAAGCACTAATAATGGCAACACAGAGACTGTCTTGATAAGACGTAACATCTTTGCTTCTTTGAGGCCAGTTACTTAGAAGGTTAACAAAGAAAAATCCTGTGGTGACATTTTTTAAATTAAAATTAATTAAATTATCAAGAGTGGATTAGTATTTTAAGAAAACAGTGTTGTTTTGATCAATTTTATAAATTATAGTAAATTGGATCAAATGTAAATTTCTTCTGCACAGACAACCTGCAAGCATGTTTAAAAACTTTTCTTTTGTCTTCGTTTTCTCTTTTCTTAAATAACTGGTCATTTTACTTTAGGACAAAAGTTTACTAAATAAGATCTTTTCTTTTACAATACCATTTTCCTTTCTGTTTAATTCTTCTTACTAAAAAGAGTTTTGTAAAACAAGATCACAGTTTATTGTAAAGTTAGTCATTTACTTAGTCAAACTGATAATTAAAAGATTTTTAAAAGGCAAAAATCTTATTTTTTGATGGAGAAGAGTCAGTTTTCTAAACAATCATAAACAACTAAAGTATTATATCTTACAAATGACTCAGACATATTATGATTATCTTTCTAATTTAAGATAATATGACTTTAAGGTTTTAATTTACTCAAAAGCATTTTGAAACTACAACATAGGTACTCTCCCTGATCTTTCCTGGTCCTCCTAAGTCTCACATGGCCACCTGGCATCAAAAGTGGCTACAAAGGACAGGACCTATCTTGTCCTTAATTCATTCATAAGATACAAAGACTGAAAACAGGATGACTAGAGGATTCAATTTCTTTTCAAATAACCGGGGCAAAGCTAGAACAAGGAAGAAAGGGGTGTGTGGGCTAGACTGTGCCTTGTAGCTGCTGGCCTAGACACAGAGAACATGTCCCTAGGCTTTACTACAGACACCTATCTGACCTCAGAATTTAGAGGCTCAAAATTAAGAACATAAGTCAAATTCAGCAAAGGTTAGAAATATCACACAAGTGGCAATTTTATATCTTTAAACAACTGAACTTTATACCAGTTTTAAAACTAGTTTTATTTATCAAAGATTACCAAAGTCACATGAACAAAAAGGCATTTGAGTTCTTTTCTGTTTTCTTGGTAAAATATTTGATTTAAGCAGTTACCTTTTTCCATTTTTGAAAGCCAATTAATTAGAGCTCTTTTGCATATTTTGGTAGTGAAATATCACAGGCACATGACATATATAGACAGAAGCAGAATTTATGTTTGCTGGTTTTTAAACATACTTTTATTCAGACTATTAATTTTTTAATTACCTAATTTATTTATCTTAGCAGTTTACCAAGGTTTTAGTTACCATTTTAAGTTTTTTTCTTGTTAACTATTTTTACACCCTATAAATTAGATGTATAACACAGACCAGGGATTAAAATACAGTTTTAATTACTGCTTATATTTTTTTCACCTTGAAAAAATGGAACATTTATTTAAACACAATAAGATCTTAATTTATGAAAACATAAACCTATGGTAATAAGAGCAAATCAAACAATAAGTGCTTGAACTGATTATTTGAATTCATAAATTACTATCTTTAGCACATTTGAATGAATTATTACATTTAACAAGAGATAACAACATGACTATAATAAGCTAAATCCAAACATGAAAAATAAGTCTAATATAAAACCAAGTAACATTTTTTTTATTCTTGTCTCTTCGCTGGCTCCCTGACCTACAACTAATTACTCCTAGTATGTAGATATTTCAGGAAAAAGAAGCTCCATGCTTCTTCTTTAAAAAGAAGTTAAATAATAAATTTCAACTTTTTTCTGTAGCCTTTCTCCCCCAAATCTTCCGTCCTAGAGTGTTTCCATTATCTTGCTAGTAGATCCTACAAAGTGTCCTATTTGTCCATCAACATCTCCGTTGGAGCTTTAAATACAATTAGAAAAACAGAAAAGTTCAAAGCAGTTGGAAATGTAGTGACTTGCCTAAGGATGTCAGTCCAGATTATGTGGTGAAAAATCCTACTTCCTAAAAGTCAACAGGTCAAAATTATTCACAGCTGGAGGTAAGAGTCTTCAGAAGATGAAAGCATGCTTTCCATACCTCAATCAGCAGATTTAAAATGCTCCCAGTCCACAATGGGATAGAAGTGGCCCTCAATGGTCAAATAATCAATCACTTCCTTGGATGGCTTTAATGCTCAGGCCACAAAGCTGACTCTGGAGTTCATAGATGCTCTTCCTTTTCTGTCAAGGAACCGCATGAACCAAATGTAGCACCTCCTTCCGGATGAAGTTGAGGCGACATTTGTCCTATTTAGTGTCATCCACAGGCACGCTTTTCTCCGTGGCCTATTGATGGCCTTTATCCAGAATCATGTGTGCATTAACCATGTCTTAGAATATGCACATGAACTCCATGTCCTCCAGGACACACATTTTTAATATCTCAAGACTCTTTGCCCCCACGGAACCTTTAAGGATGCCAAACACTTTAGCATATATTCTAACTTGCAGCTTGCCTTTATCTCTGCCAAGCCAATGCCAGGCCTCAATTGGCTTCAAGGTCATATTATCAATTTTGTAAAGAATGCAATTTGGAGCCCTGTCTGCCTGTCTTATTATTACCACAGTGGAGACCTGGGAAGTTACAATTCCCCTAACCTTGAACACATTATCAGCCAGGTGAGCAGCTGGCTTACACAAAAAGGTAGAATGCTCTGGATTCGGACCTTGGGTCTGAGGATCTTCCTCTCTGTAGCTGTACTTCCCTCAGATGGCTGGTCACTGCCTCCACAGCAGAGATGCTCCCACAGCTTCCAGACCCACTGTTATTCATCTTAAGGATAGCTGAGGAAGAGGAGGTGGCATTTGTCTCTCATCAGGGAGCTCCACAGAGTGTATTTGAGCTCTACCAAGGGCTACTATCAAATGCTGGGGGCTTGACACAACCAGCTTCACACTATCTATCAGCTACCAGACTACAGCTGCCTCCAGCCAATCGGGACCTGTCAGGTTCTCACCTGATCCCACAACTCTGGGGTGTGCTAGTGGTTGCTACATTTTAAAAGTCCTGTGTGTAACGCCTTTCTTGCCATGTTCATAAAAATGCATTTTAACTAGTCCCACTCCATTCATTTCTGAATGCTGCAACTTCTGAGGTTTGAAAGGAGTGCAATCATAAAGCCAAAATACAAAGTTTCAAAAATAAGCACATAATAATTATCTGAGTACACAACTAGATTTCCACCTAAAAGTGGGCATTTAACTCTTAGCTCTATATTTTATATAATCAAAAAGGTATTAAATAATAAAACGTTTATATTCTTAAAATTGCACATTAGCAATCCACTTAAGTAAGTATATTTTGAAATGTTTACAACTTCACAATCAGACATTGCTGTTTTATTATCAGACTTCCACTCAGAAAATCTTGAGGTTAAAATAATGTAATTGATTATATTTACATTATATGTATTACAAATTGTATGAATCATATAAAAATGATAAGAACCACCTACCTGACAGGATTGCTGGTTAAAGAAACCCTCAGGGATTCTACGCAGTTAAGAAGATTCTCATCTGAAATACCAGATTGTATCTCATGAACATATTCTTGTGAAGACAGGGTGCACTGATGTTTGCTGTTTTTCAGCCCACCCATAACTTTACTTCCAACTATAGATCTGGCAGTGGCAGAAATACACTAGACAACCATCTCACGCTTGGAGGTAAAATCTGTTTCATAAAGGAGCATTTTTTTCTTTATTAAGGTTCATGTGCTCCATCATTTTTTCAAAGAGATCCAGTACTTCCTTTTCTGAAAAATTCAAAGATCATTCATCCTATAACAGATGAGCTGCAGGACGCTCATCCCACCTTGAGAATCAATAGGATGTTGAATAAAAGGTTTTTCTTTTTTGATAGCAGATTTTCTAAAAGTTGTAATTTGGTCATGCAATTTGTGGTTTTTTTGTTTGTTTGTTTCCTATTCATTGGCGGCCGGGTTCCCAGGCCTCTGCTTGTTGCTTTGGCCCTGATCGGGTTCCACGTTGCTGCTTCCTGCTCCCAACTCTGCTGCCCAAGGCTGCTCCATCTTTCTCTGGCCTTGTCACCTGTGCCCTATAACCCCACTGCTCCTCGACTGAGGAAGACCCTCAGGGCACTCACGCTGTCCTGCCCTGATTCGGCAGCATCTCTTCCAGAGGGACAGTGAGGAGCTGCTGATTTCAGGCTTCTGGCTCTCAACCACCCTGACACAAACACGCTGCCTCTTTAATTACTGCTTTTAACCTCATAAATCTGAACAAGATAAAACAAACATAAGTTTTTAAATAGGACTTGTTATGTTAAACAATGTAACATCATGATAGTAATAATTCAAGGCCCATTTTTCAATTATTTGTCTCTGGAGATGAATACATAGGCCAGGTTGTGTTACAATAAAACTTCATTTCCTTCTTAATCATTGATGGGTACCCATGCTGAGACCATCAGACAGAATCTGCCCCAAAGGGCTGTTTTTAGGGAGAGTGCCCTGAGATCCTATAATACAGATCAGACATGGAAACATCAGATTTCTGAAGAACAGAACCATAACACATGAAAAACTAAAGTTCTAATAAAAAAAAAAAAAGTCTTTTGTGGTTAGAAAGGAAAAAATCCTGGATAGAACTCCATATGTGGCTTAGAACCTAGTCATGTAAAAGTGATTTAGGGTGGAGCTTCATGGAGACAGGTCTGCAGATACTGTATATCTCAGGATTTTCCAGGCTACTCCCTTAAGACAATTAACTGCCTCCAAATGGTCTATTAAAGGATCAAGCATTTAAATCGCTTATTTCCCCAAAATCTTGTTTTATGGTTTATCTCTATTGTTGTTTATATCCAAACAGGCTATTCTTGGTTTAAAAAGGTGTGTACGTGCTTTACTGTAAACGAGGTATATTTATGGCAGATTTTGTTACCTTTTGTGTTCTTTATCCTTGAATATTGTTATCTGGTTATTTGGGGTATATAAGAATCTTAATAAAGATGGGTAGTTGCTGGAAAAAAAAAAAAAAAAGAAAACTAACGTTCTCAGAGCACTACCAGAATAAAGCAGATGGACCTTAGTGATGGAGACAGGAGAGTAGAGCCTGGAGACTCCTAGGAGAAATCTCACAACAGAGCTGATAGGAGCCTCAGAACACTGCCCCTTGGACCTTCCTGTCCAGGTGACGACTAAGCTTCCGAGGCATGGCACTTACCAGAGCAGTCTAGGGGTCCCTTGGTCATCGCCATAAATGTTACTGGACAAAGAAGGTCCACTGTCTTTGTCAGCCAATATGCAGAGATGGGGATAGGTCCACTAAACTTTACAGAAGGACAGCAATTCTAGAAAACAGTGAGAGTAGTCTCTCAAAGACTGTTCTGCCTCAGTTACAATTCTAATAATTTTTATAATGGGAGTAAGAGGAAACAAACCTAGAAAATTTTGATTTTATTTGACAGAAAACAATAGCAAAGTAGTCTTTGTTTTAACAACGCAAAAATGTTTAAACAATATTAAGGTCACTTTTATTTTAACAGAATATCTAAGAGAATCATCGAAGAAAACATTGTATTATTAATGTAACTTTTATTTTACTAAATTAAAACACCTATTGCCTATGTGTGACTACTTTCTTAAAGTCTCTTGAGACAAACATTTTTATAATCATGGTGAAACATTAATTAGATAATTATGGGAGGTGTGGGAAAGAATGTGAACTAAGTAGACTAGGTCAGCTGCTGTACTGCTTCAGTTTAGCTTCTCAAACTTCATCTTGCAGACAGCTTCTCTGGCTTCAAAAGGACTCATGCATTTTTTCTGGTTTTTATTTTATTTTATTTTATTTTATGTTATTTTATTTTATTTTGCAGTTTTTGACCGGGCCTGGGTTTGAACCCACAACCTCTGGCATATGGGGTCGGCGCCCTACTCCTTGAGCCACAGGCACCACCCATTTTTTTCTGGTTTTTAAAGGAATCTATGACACAAGAAACAATTAAGAATCACTGCTTTGGCTTGGCGCCTATGGCTCAACGGGCTAAGGCACCAGCCACGTACACCTGAGCTGGCAGGTTCGAATCCAGCCCAGGCCCGCCAAACAACAATGACAGCTGCAACCAAAAAATGGCCGGGCGTTGTGGTGGGCGTCTGTAGTCCCAGCTACTTGGGAGGCGGAGGCAGGAGACTCGCTTGAGCCCAGGAATTGGAGGTTGCTGTGAGCTGTAATGCCACAGCACTCTCTCCAGGGTGACAGCTTGAGGCTCTGTCTCAAAGAAAAAAAAAAAAAAGAATCACTGCTTTAATCCACCATGCTTATCAACTTCCAGAGTAATTCATCCTTCTAACATGGCATTCTCCAACTTCCATGGTCCCGTTATGATCCTCTCGCTCTTGACCACTTCTCTAGCCTCATTTCCTACCTCCCTACTCCACTCCAGTAACAATAAAATGCATCCCATACACATTAAGCTGTCCATATCTTCTCATTTTCTTGTACCATCGACTAGAATGCCTCTTTCCCTTTGTCTCTGGAGGAAGTCTTGACTTCCTCCCACACAAGATTTGGCTCATGTCTTTATAAATTATTTTTCTGATTGCCAACTAGAGATTTATATACAGATTCATCATAGCCATCCATTATAGCACTTTGCTGCCTGTCTGCCCCTAAACTGTGAGCAGTGCCTATGCTTGATCATCTCTGTGCTTTTGGTACCTATTGCACAGTATAAAGTAAATGTTTGATAAATAAATCAAGGACAGCTAAAATACCTTTGTAAATGTCCCTTGGTACAAAGCAAATTGCAGTCTTTCAACACAGAGGATATGTTGGTGGCAAAACACAGAAAGATTGAGTATGAAGGTTCAGCTCTGAGTGGTACTCATTTAAATGTCTCCTAAAATTGGGTTCTGAAAAAAAAAAATTATGCTCTGAGTCACCTTTGAGCAATAGCTGGATGCTTGGATTAGAGTCTGAAGCCAGAACTCTAAGGCATTCCTCTTAATGCTTCTGATGAATGATGCTAGCTGAGTTTGTCTTCCTTATCCACTCTGTGCCTTGTGTGTGCAGATTATAAAAGGAAACAGCAGATCCTAAAGGTGAGAATTAGAGGTCTCTTGAAGCTTATAAACACTACCTTAAATGAAAATGTATTATTTATTCAGTGGTGGCCCAATCCACACACAGCTAATAAGTAATAAAACCAGGGTACTGAAAAGTGGAACTAACAGCTCAACACTTACAGGCATGAGTGGAAGTAAAACTCTTGGAAACCAAGCAGGTGGGAGGGGGGAGAGGGGGAAGGTAAATTCACATCTGATGTATACAATGCATGAAGTAATCCATGTAGCCAAAATGTTTGTACCCTCATAAGATTCTGAATAAAAAAATAAATTAAAAAAATAAAAAAACCAGGGTACTAAATCTAAGTCTGCTTTTATTTAGTAGATAACTCTTATTTCTACCTGCCCAGCATTCCTTCCTTATTCTGGCAATTAACCCAGGTTTTTCCTTTGGGGAATTGCCCCTCCCTGTCTTGGGGTAGAGGTGAGTTGTCAGTCATATGGCTTCTTTTTCCCTAGCATGGCAATACAGGATATGTGATCCATTTCTGGATAGACTTGATTCATCACCTTTGGGTTAGTTGCCATTACTTAACCATTTGAGTTCTTATACCCAAAATTTAGAATGGAATAGTGAAGCATTCATTCCCATTCCAGTGTCAATGGTGTTCTCTGCATGCGGTCAAAGGTAGTCCCCTAGAATGCCCTGTGGGGGTGGTTGTGAGAATAAAATGACATAGTATTCAAGGTCTGATAATTAAGTTCATGAACTTCCCACCATGCAGTTATAGTGGCAGCACTGTACAAACTCAGTAAGGTTTTATAACCTTGATATATTAGCATTTCACAGTTGTGTTCATGTCAATGTGTAGTGGCATCCTGCTGAGTGATGTTCATCATTGTTGGGTGTTCTTGTGTGCCCTTATAAGAATGTCAGAGCTTGAATTAGAGAAATGAAAAAAAACATTTGTAAATTTCTTATTAAACTTGGAAAAAGTAGAAGTGAAATCAGAGATACGTTAGTCCACATTTACAAGGATAATGCCATGAAGAAAATGACAGTACACAAATGGATTATGTTTTTCTGGAAGTATCACTGATAAAGAGAGGTCAGGGCAGCCAGTAATGCACAGAACTGATGAAAACATTGCAAACATTGTTCATATTTTGAGTTAAAATCATCAGCTGATTATGAGAAGTACAGCAGACCGAGTAAACATTGATAGAGAAAATAGTTAGGAAAATCTTTTTTTGTTTTTTTTTTTTCCTTTAGACAGATTCTCACTCTTTTGCTCAGGCTACAGTGCCA
>CAUYRH010157114.1:0-44858 GCA_963574655.1 Perodicticus potto | reverse complement strand
CCAAGTTAAGGTACACATAATATCTTCTTAGCAAAGTATCTCAAGAATGGAAGAAAAAGTATCCAATGTACTCAGCCCTACTATGAAGCTAATTTATAGCTTTCATGTGAAGGCTAAAACCCAATTATAGCACAAGAATATAGGGAAAGAGGCAAGGGAGGGGAGGGGAGAGGTTGGGGTGGAGGGAGGGTAATTGGTGGGGCCACACCTATAATGCATCTTAGAAGGGTACAGGCGAAACTAAATGCAGAATACTAATGTCTTCATACAATAATTAGGAAAATGCCATGAAGGCTATGTTAAACAGTTTGATGAAAACATTTCAGATTGTATATGAAACCAGCACATTGTACCCCTTGATTGCACTAATGTACACAGCTATGATTTAATAATAATAAAAATAAATTTAAAAAAATAAAAAATTAAAATGAAGAAACTGAGACATAGATTTTATAACTTGTCTAACTATTAATGCTAGCTATTAAGTGTTAGAATGAAAATTAAAATCTATCTGGCTCCCAAACCTGTAATTCCTTCCAACTATAATAATTAGTCTTTGTAATAAATTTATAGTACAGCAGATCTGTGAAGAGATTTCAACTGTGACATGATTCTAACACCAAGGTTGAAAACATTGCAAGCAACGTTATAGAGTGAATGCTAGCAGAGTATAAAAGGTGTTCTTGATTGTCAGTCACCAAAACATTCAGTATAAAGTTAAAATTAATAGACATATAGAAAAAGAACAGGAAAAAAAAAATGTGACCTGCTGTCAACAAGAAGCTGTCAATAAAAAATGACCCTGAGAAGATGTTGAATTTAGCAAATACTAAGCTTTAAAGACAAATATTAAACTTTAAAGACAAATACTACTTTAAGCAACTATTGTAAAAGTATCCAATTAGTTAAAAAAAACTATAATCTTAATGAGTAAACAGATGGGGAATCTCAGCAGAGAGATAGAAACTACTAAAAATAATTAAATGGAGATTATAGAATTAGAAAATGAAATAACTAAAATTAAAACTTCACTGGATGGGCAATTTATTTTTAAAGAAGAATTTATTTTTTACAGTTATGGATGCTCAGAAGTTCCAAAGTCAACAGGTGACTCCTGATGAGAGTTTTTTTGCTGGTGGCAAGTCTCTGCATAGTCCTGAGGTGGCACAGGGCATCACATAGCGAGGGGACTGAGCATACTAGTTCAAGTCTCTCTTCTTCTTCTTCTAAAGCCACCAGTTACAATCTCAGGATAACCCATTAATCAAAGAATGGTGGATTAACCAATTTATGAGCGCAGAGTCCTGATAACCCAATCATCTCTTAAAGACCTTACTTCTCAATACTGCTACATTAGGGATTAAATTTCAACATAAGTTTTGGAGGAAACAAACATTCAAATCACTGGAGATGACAGAAAAGAGTCAATGAACCCTGAGGAAGACAAGTATGAAAATATTAAACATGAGTAGAACTTAAGTCTAACACATATATAATTGAAGTCCCGGGAGGAGAAGAAAGTGAGAACAGGGCATAAAAATATGTGAAGAAACAATTACCAAAATTTCTTGAAAAATATTGACTTTCAGATATGAAAAACCTGGTTATCCCAAAGCAGAATAATAAAAAGAAAACCATTTCTAGGCACATTATACTCAAACTGTGAAAACCAAAGAAAGAGGCCTCTACCTACTTGTCATGGCCATATTCACTGTCTATGGTGAATGTATCTTGCATTATAAACTTTGCTATTCTGTAAACATACCTGTCTTTTTCCTAAGCATCAGAACTGTTTATCCAACTATCTACTATACTTCTCCACCTTGTCCCACTAGTACCTCAGACCATACCCTGAGTTCATCATATTCCCCTTACAATCTGCTCCTATGAGTTGGGTGCAGTGCCTCACGCCTGTAATCCTAGCACTTTGGGAAGCTGAGGCAAGTGGATTCCTCAATAAATTTTGTTTCATGCTTGCCTTAAAAAAAAAAAAAAAAGAAAGAAAGAAAAACTTTGAAAATGGTCGGGGGAGGGGGGAATTACATGTAGAGAAACAACTTAAGGAATGATAGTTAACGTCTCATCAGAAATAGTGGAGTCCAGATGATAGCAGAAAACATCTTTTAAATACCAAAAAGAAAACAACTGTCAACCTAGAATTCTCTATTTAGTGAAGGTATTCTTCACAAATCAAGGTGAAATAAAGATATTCCAAACACATGAAAGTCAAGAAAAATGATTGCTGCTAGAATTTTAGTATAACAAATGCTAAAATATATTCTTTAGGCTGAAGGGAAATAATAGCAGATGAAAACTCAGATTCACCAAAAAGAAGGAAGAGCATAAGGAATGATAAATATGCGGGTACATATAAATGACTATCTTTTTCTTTCCTGATATTTTTAAAAGATAGCTAATACTTTAAAACAAAAATAGTAACATTGTTAAGTGTTGGTTGAAGTAAAAGAGACAATAACTAAAAGGATATGGTAGGGAGAAATCAATAAGTGAATTATATTATTGTAATTTTCTTACATGTGTGAAATGGGAAGTATTAAATGTGAAGTGGAGCTGAGTGCAGTGGTTCATGCTTGTAATCCCAGCACTTTGGGAGGCTGAGGTGGGAGGATTGCTTGAAGCCAGGAGTTTGAGACAAGCATGAGCAAGTTTGAAACCCCCCATCTGTATAAAAAATAGATTGAATTATTGTACACAGCTATGATTCAATAAAAAAAAGCAAAAAAATAAAAATAAAAATAAAATAAAATACAATGTGCCACTTCATCCTCAAAAAAAAAAAAAAAAAAATTAGCCAGGCATGGTGGCAGGCACCTGTAGTCCCAGCTGTTTTGGGTGGCTGAGGCAGGAGGATGCTTGAGCCCAGGAATTTGAGGTTCCAGTAAACTATAATGATGCTACTGCACTCTAGCCAGGCCACAGAGTGAGACCCTCTCTCTCACACACATACACACATACACAGTGGGTGTGTTTGTATAGTGGAAAGGTTGAAATAGAAAGTGGGAAAGGTGTCAGGTATGAAGTGGAAAATTACACAATATCACTTCTAGTATTAGTAAGTTACAGAGGCCTTAGAAAAGTCACCAAATAATAATAATGATAAGGAATATAGCTAGAGAGCTAATAAGTACAATGCGATATTAAAAGTATTTAAGTTACGCAAATGAAGCAAGGAAGGAGCAACAGAGGAATAAAAAATAGAAGGGACAAATAGAAAAGAAATAACAATATGATCACAATGGGACTTTAAACCAACCATATCAATAATTGCATTACATTTAAATGGATTAAGCACACCAAATAAAAGGTAAACACTGTCAGACTAAATGAAAAAATAATCAGACCTAGCTATATGGTATCTTAGATGTGCACTTTATAAAAATACAGATAGATTAAAAGATGTTTTTTAAAAAGGCAAAATAGTATATGTAAGTAAATTGTGTGACTATATTAATACCAAAGCACTTTAAGACAAAGGGTATTGCCAGAGATAGAAAAGAACAGCTCATAATTAAAAGGTTCAAATCAGCAGAAAGACATAAAAGTTCTAAACAGGTAAACATCCAATACAGAGCTTCAAAATATATAAAGAAGAAGCTGATAGAAAGAGGGAGAGGCTGAACATGGTGGCTGTTGCCTGTAATCCCAGCACTTTGGAAGGCTAAAGTACGAGGATCGCTTGAGATCAGGAGTTCAAGGCCAGCTTGGGTAACATAGTAAGACTTCACCTCTACAGTATTAAAGAGAAGCAGTGAGGGTGTACATTCTTGCCTTTTGATTAATCTTAGGGGCAAAGTGTTCAGTATTTCACCCATAAGTGTATAGTTAGCTGTAGAAAAATTAGCCAGGTGAAGTGGCACAAGCCAGTAGTCCAAGCTTCTCTGAACACTGAAGTGGCGAGTATTGAGTCTGCAGTGAGCTACAGTTGTGTGACCGCACTCTAGCTTGGGCCACAGAGTGAGACCCTGTCTCTAAAACAAAAAAACAAAAAAACAAAAAAATACCCTACTGCTAACTACATACTTATGTGCAAAATATTAAACACTTCCCCCCCAAGATCAATCAAAAGGCAAGAATGGACACTCTCCCTGCTTGTATTTAATATTGTACTGGAGATCACATCAGTGCAATAAGATAAGAAAAGGCAATAAAAGCCTTTAAAATTGAGAAGAACAAAGTAAAACTGTATGGCATATATTATGATTGTTTACATAGTGAATCATAAGGAATCTACAAAAAGCCTAACAAAACTACGAGAATAAATAATATGTATCAGAGTCATAGGATACAGAGCCAGTCTACTGAAATCATTTATATCTCTCTATTCTAATAACAGTTGTAAATTGAAATTTAAAACATTGTTTTAATACTACTTAAAAACTTAAATACTTAGAAATAAATTTAACCAAACTTTTGAGGACATGTGTTTATATAGAGCGCCTATAAGATACAGATCTTATATGAGATCTGTACACTCAAAATAAATACATATGACTTGCTGAGATAGAGGAAACTTAAATTAATGGATAATTATATTATGCTCATGGATCAGAAGAATCAATATCATTAAGGTTTTAATTCTCCCCAAATTGATGATTCAATGTAATTCCAATATAAATCTTTAATAGGCTTTATGTGTCTTTGTGGAAATTGACAGGCACTTGTATGAAAATGCAAAAGATTTCAAAGATCCAAAGCAACTTTGCAAACAAACAAAGTTATAATACTTATACTAGTGACTTTAAGACTTACTATATATACAGCTGTAGTAATTAAGAATGTGGTATTGACATAAGGTTATAGACATAGACTAATGGAATAAAAAAGAGAATCTGATATGGTCATATGTGTTGTGTATGGCCAGTTGATTATAGTAAATGTGCCAAGATAATTCAGTGGGGGAAAGGATCATCTTTTCAAAGAATGGTGCTGGAGCAACTGGATATCTGCATGGGATAAAATGAACTTTATTTCCTATCTCACAACACAGATAAGAATGAATTATGAATGAATAACAGATTTAAATGTAAAAGCTAAAAATATAAAAATTTTTCTTTTCTTTTCTTTCTTTCTTTCTTTTTTTTTTTTTTTTTGCAGTTTTTGGCTGGGGCTGGGTTTGAACCCGCCACCTCCAGTACATGGGGCCGGCCCCCCACTCCTTTGAGCCACAGGTGCCGCCCAAAATATAAAAATTTTTAAAAGAAAATGGAGAAAAATCTGTGTGACCTTGGTTAGGCAATGATTTCTTAGGGCATAAAAATTAGATTTTATCAAAATTAAAAACCTATACCCGGCTAGGTGTGGTGGCTCACACCTGTAATCTTAGCACTCTGGAAGTCTAAGGTGGTTGGATTGCTTGAGCTCATGAGTTTGACACCAGCCTGAGTGAGAATGAGACCTCATCTCTAAAAAAAATAGCTGGGCATTGTGGAAGTCACCTGTACTCAGGTGGAATTCACAGCTACTCAAGAGGCTGAGGCAGGAGGATTCCTTGAGCCCATGAATTTGAGGTTGCTATGAGCTATGAAACCACGGCACTGTACTCAGGGTGACAAAGTGAGACTCTGTCTCAGAAACAAAAAAAACCTAAATAACAAACAAAACCTTATGCCCTTCAAAAGACATTGTTAAGAAAATGAAAAAAAAATGAGCCATAGACAGAAAACAGGCACAATCTGACAAAGGGCTTGTGCCCACAATACACAAAAAGCATCTACAACTCAATAAAAAAAATCATACCAATTTTTTAAATGGACAAAGGACTTGAATAGATACTTCAGAAAAAAAGATGTATGGGTGGGCAATAGTATAGGAAAAGAGATCAGTGAACTGCAAATTGAAAATACAATGTGAGCACTTCACACCAACTAGAAAGATGATATTTAAAAGACTGACAATGTTTTCAAAGATATGGAGCAACTAAAACAAACGCTCATACTTTATTGGTGAGAGTATAAAATGGCACAACCACCATGAAAAAAAGTGTGCTAGTTTCTTACTAAACCAAATATATTCTTACCAGATGACCTACCAATTCCACTTTTAAGTATTTAGCCAAATGAAAACACATGTCCGCAAATAAACTTATACATGAATGTTCACAGAAGCTTTATACTGAACAGCCCAAACCTGGAAATAACCTAAATGCCCATCCACACCCAAATGATTCAAGCTAGTGGCCAGGTATAAAACCTTAGAGGCCTCTCTTTTGCCTAGCAGACTGGGCTTTCTACTTTCCTGCTTTTCCTTTAATGCAGCAGTTCTCAACCTGTGGGTCATGACCCCTTTGGACTATATTAAAGGTTTATGGCATTAAGAAGGTTGAGAACTAGTGCATTTAGGCATTTGCCCAAGAACTTAAAATGACCCACAGCCTATTCCTTTATGTACACTGCCAATCCTTCCCCCAAAGCTTTCTCTTTCTCTTGGCTTGACTCCTCATGTGATCCAGTGATAGAGGGCTGCCCTCCCAACTCATTATGCCCTCCTTGCACAGGATTTGTAAGTAAAAATGTTTGAACTTCTTGGTGGTGGTGTTGTGTATTGAATTTGCCCCTTCCACCTAAAGAAACAGAGGCTGCTGTAGGCTGGGTTTTCCCCAGGACTCTGGGGAGAACACAAAGTTGGACTTTTAGTGTCAGAATGATGGTCAGGCAAGCATAAACTGGACATGGTCAGACAAGAGCCACAAGGGCATCTGCCAGTGAAAACAAGTTTCCTGTATAAGGAACCCCTACAAGTTTCCTGTATAAGGAACCCCTGGTCATGGGTCAGACTACTAGAGATTAGTCTGTCTGTCAGGTAAAAGAAGGATCCCATGAAAGGTACACTGTAAACACATCTAGCTCCTCTTCATTTCCTGTTTTCTCGTGGCTCTGGACTAGAATCCCAATTTAGCTGGGGGCTCTCAAGACAAAAACTACTCAGGAATAAAATGAAACAAACCACTGATACACACACAAAAAAGTATGAATCTTAAAAATCTACTGAGTGAAAGAAGATAGACATGATTAAACCACATACTATATGATTCCATTTATATGAAATTCTAGAACAGGCAAAGCTAACTACGGTAATAGAAATCAGACCAAATAACAATGCCTGGGGCAGTGGTGATAGGGAGATTGGCTGATCAAACTTTTGCGGATGATGAAAATGTTCTAAATATCAGTTACCCAGGTATCTACGTTAGTCAAAACTTACTGAATTATACACTTAAAACGTATAGGTTTTGTTTTGTGTAAACCATGCCTTAATAAAATTGATTTTTTAAAAACATACATGTGACATAACTCTACTCTGTGATGGAAATGATTGCACTTTCCCCCTAATTATGATCAGATCCGATTTCCATCCCTCTCAGCTTTCACATCTCACTATTCATTAACCTTCAGTTAATGAATATTTGCTTATAGAGGTAGGATCTAGAGGAGAAGAGAGAAGGAATTACTTAATTTTAGGGAGAATGTGGGGGAGGCAGAACCACTTAGGTATGATCAAATCCCAACCTATGAGAGGCACAAAATTCTTGTAGAACCCTGTGTGTGCTAGAAGCAGATCCAGGAGGCAGAAACAGGAGGAACAGAGTGACACTCTTATGCGAATTGCACATGTCCTCACCGTTATTTTTCATGTTCCCCAGACCCAGAGAAAAGCTGCCAGCCAGTGTTGGAGACTCTGCGCCAGGCCATCGATGGCACTGTGTATGCTCACAGCACCTTGGAACTGCAGACACTGCAGCCTATAGTCAACTTCCTTGCCACCGCCACAGTGCCAGGCTACTGTGAGCGTTCACTGTGCCCACGCCTCTTTCGACTCTTCACGGTGCTAGTTCTGGAAAGCGTGACCCCGGCCATCTTGCTGAGCAGGCATGTGCCTAGTACTCAGGCCTGGCTTGAACGCTTCCATTCTGTGGAGCGGGAAAATGTTCTGGCAAGAGCCCTGGTCCAGGCTTCAGCCGAGGCCTGGGAGGCTGTGTCCAACTGCTTCATGCCTTCACCCCTCTGCCCACACTATCGCTACTCCATGCACTCGGTGAGCCACCTCCTGGGCAGCCTGCAGCTGCTGCCTTCCCGAGTAGGTGCCCGAGGGTTTGTGGACTGTCCCAACCACCAGGAGCACCTGCGCCGGGTGTCAGGCTTACGTGGCACTCGTCTGGCCATTATGGTGGCCATGCGCAACATGGTGCGCCTTTGGTTGCATGAGGCACAGAGAACATTTTGTGACCGGCTGAACAGCCCTAGGGAACGCTCCTATTGTGCAGAGCTGCTCCTAGAAATAGCTCATACTGTCTTCTGCTGTGAACCAAAGTCCCAACATATGGGCAAGGAGTTTGAGGAGGATGAGGAGGAGGAAAGGGTGCCTGAAGTGGAATCCGAAGGGGAGCTCGCCCAGTGGGAGGACTTAAGCAATAGTGACAGTGATACAGAGGAGGAAAGTCTATACGTCCGTGATCCGAGTCTAGCATCATCCGTAAGTTCGGTAAGCAAGGAATCCTTAGAAAGCATCAGTTACAAGGTAAGGCAGGAGGAAGGCACAAGGGCTTACAATGATCAGCTCCAGGAAAAGAACTGGTGTCAGAAAGCAACCCAGATGGACCAGGTCACACCCCTGTTGCTCCCAGTGCTACTACTCCGTCCCCAGGAAAAGCCCTCAGACTTGATCTTCAGTCAGGATCTGATACTGGGCTGTAACTCTGACAGCCCCAACTTGTACATGGAACGACAGTGGGAGAGCCTGGAGGAGCAGCTAGCCACCTCCGCTGCTCAGCTGAGGCTGAGCCCCCACCTTGCCCGGTGTCACCCTATGGCCCAGCACGTGGCCCGCCTGGTCCGGGTGCTGTCCAGGCCCCGACAGCACGGCCTACTGCTCTCAGGCACTCTGGGTACTGGGCGCCATACTGCCATCATTCTGGCGTCTGGCATTTGTCAGGCCCGCCTCTTCCTTCTGCCAGCTGGGTCAGAGGAAGACATTCTCCAGTGCCTACGAGATGCCTGCTGGCATACTGGCATACTAAACCAACCAGCAGCCCTGCTGGTGCCCCAGAATGTGGATCTTACTACCCTTCATCGGTTGCTGGCTCTGGCAACTTCAGGCAGTTTCCCTGACCAGTACACGGAAGCAGATCTGGACAACATTGAAGAACACCTCCCCAGGGAGCACATTAGTGCCAAACAGAACACCAGGAGGGAAACAGTGTTTCAGAGGTGAGGCCAGGAAACCCACACCCAAGCCTGCTCTGCTCTTACTCCGTCCTAGCCAAAAGGTCAAGGAAATCCATGGGCTGCTGTGAGGGCTCAAAAGATCAGGGCTCAGGAGTCAGGGTTGGGCCTGGGAGCTGGGAGCTGGAATGGGTGAGCAGGGGAAGGGGAAGACCCCAGCTGAGCCCCTGGCCCACAGGTACTACCAGCAAGTATGTGGCCAACTGCACATGTTCTTCCTGATTGGAGATGAACAGGCCCGCAAGAAGTTGCCTCCGACCCTTTTCCTGAGGCTCCTTCAACTGGCCACTGCTAGCATTGACCGCTATGAACCCTGGGACCAAACTTCCCTGGTTAAAGTGGCTCAGCATCACCTGGAGCGTGCTCAGAGGCTATCCCTCGATGACGGTGAGCCTTTTCTACCTGTCCTCATCACTCAGCCCAGCCAGGCCCTTATAAGGGTTATTGCCTGGGTCAGTCTTTACCTCTTAAGACTACTAAGCCCCCTTCACATTTTCTACCCTTCTTCCTGAGCTAGGAAAGAATCCCTCTCCTTTCCCGCTTCCCTACAAGCTCACAAGATCAGGTTAAAGCCATGCCCATTTCAGATTCCTGGAAGTTCCCAGATCTCCAGGCCTCAATTTCCAGCATAGCCAAAGCCATGGCTCATATCCACCTTTTGGCTGCCTCTTACCATGAGCACCTTTGCCCTGCATTGCCACTTGCCACCCCCAAGACCTTCCTAGAGCTTATGAACACCTTCCTGCTGCTGCAACAAGAGATGATCCTGCAAATGAAGAATAAGTCTCAGCGGTGAGTGGCTCCATCCCCTGCAAGGTACCTCCTTCTGCTCCCTTGGGTCCACTCACTGGCACATTGTATCTCCAGGATCCAGAATGCCATGGAGAATCTGGGAAAGCTGATTGAGAAGCACAATGCCCATGCCAACATGGTCTCTACCTGGGAACAGAAACTGGTTAACTCCCTCAAGGTATGGGAGAGAATATTGTGAGGTTTACACAGTGGTGTCAAAGCAGGAGCCCAAAAAAGGACTTAGGAAGAACCAACTAGAGAGAACCATAGTTCTTTTCTCCCTAGGGTCTCCCTATCTCCAGGGGATCTCTCTAATCCCTGCTGCCACCTCATTTAGAGCTTGGCCTCAAAAGATTCCGATGACACAGCAGAGACCAGATTAATTCTTTATAACACATGAAACCCAAATGTCTGCTTCTGGTTGCCCCTAGTCCCTTGACTGTGTGAAGTTCATTATGCTCCCAAGACCTCTGTAGATTCCATGGGGGGGGGGGAGTGGCAGGGATTACATCTCACAGTCACCTCTCTCTCATGTCTTCTTCCCTTGAATTCTCTATCACTAGAGAATTTGTCCTTTTTCATCCACAAAGGCACCAAATATATAAGACTATTGTGTATAGTGAAGAAAGGTGGATGTGTGATGCCAGTAGGGGAAAATTTACATTATAGCAAAGAAGCAAAAGTAAATTTATAGTAGTATGCTAGACATCAATGTCCTGAATTTATTTAGTTACCTTCCTCCACCAGGAATTTCCCAGTGACCAACTTTTCCCTTCCCCTCCTATCTTCCCAACTCTAGCTCTAAAGTGTTATTCAGCCATCCATTTTTGTTCCTTTACAGCTCCCCACATACAGTCTCATGTAATAAGAGATTGTTTTCTAGTTGAGACCTCAAATACTTTTCCTTATATAGAGCAATCTTCTTTGAATAAACAAATCTCACATACTTGGCTAAAACTGGTGGGCATAGGGGTTACTACACCTTCTGTAACAAAATACTCCCAGGTAAAGGTGTTTCCCCAAACTAAGGAAAAGTTTTTATTTATTTATGTATTTATTTATTTATTTATTTATTTATTTATTTATTTATTTATTTATTGAGACAGAGTCTCCAGCTGTCACCCTGGGTAGAATGCCATGGCATCATAGCTCACAGCAACCTCCAACTCTTAGGCTCAAGCAATCGTCTTGCTTCAGTTTTTCTATTTTTAGTAGCAACAGGGTCTTGCATTTTGTTAGTCTGGTCTCAAACTTGTGAGCTCAAGCAATCCACCTGCCTTGGCCTCCCAGAGTGCTAGGATTATAGGTGTGAGCCACCACATGCCTGGCCAAAAGTTTTGCTTTTAATAAGCAGAATACTAAAGCAGAACTTTTCCCCCTTTCCTGCTACATAAGACTTTGATAATGGTTCAGGGATAACTATGAGAAGTGAAGTGAACTAATGCCCATCTCAGCTGACTTTCAGCTCATAATGCCTAGCCAGCCACAGGACTGTCCCTCAATGCTGCACAGCTCCAGAGACATGGCTTATGTTGTGTCTGTCTGCATGGTTTTCATTGTGTTCTGTGTAAATGGTGCCCCTGACATTCTCAAGGTCTTACTATCCACAATTTAAGATGACAGCTAGGATAAGACCTCAAGACTCAGGCAAGTTGCAAAAGAAAGGAAAGAAAGTAAGGGAGCAATAAGAATCTTCTTTCCCATGTTTTCCAAGTTCCTGTTTCTTGCACTATCTTTTCCCAAGATGATTAAAACCAGGAATTGCTGACCTGGTTCGGGGTACTATGATTCCTTGATTTGTGAATTATTTGCATCAGAATACAACACAATAAACCAAAGATATGCATGAATGGCATAATCTCAGGGATCATTTAGGTTGAGATCTCTGGGTCATTCACTCAACAAACATAATAGTGTGTACTTCTTCCAATGCTTCTCACCCCAGGAAATGGCACCACCATCCACTTTATCAGCTGAGCTAAAACCCAGGCATCATTCTGGGCCCCTCCATCACTTTTCTCTTTCATATTAAATTGGTTGATTAATTCATTATTGTGCTCAACAGAAAGCAATTGAACTCTATATTTTTTGCCCAGGAATCCATTAATATTTAGGTCTATGTTTACATCTTGTCTATATTTACATTTTGATAGTTAGAATCCTTACTACAATGTTCTCAAGCAGCTATCCTTTTCTCATTTTACAGATGAGAAAACAGATCCAGAGAGGTTGAGGAGAATTCTCTAACCTCATAACATTGTGATGAAGAGTAAATGAGATCTTACATATAAAGCTTTTAAAAGGGATGGCACATAAGAAGAACCCAATACATGTTGGTTACTATTAATATTACATTAGATTGCCTTCTAATAAGAGGCAATAAGAAACTGTCTTTGCTGTCACTGTGGTGACAGTTCACTAGAAGGTATAGACTGATCCAGGTGATTGCAAATTAGTGTGTTTTAACAGAGAAGGTCCAGAATGTTCTGGCATATCAAGAAAAGCTTTCCAGATAAAGCATAGTGCCCTGGGCACTATGCAGCACAGAACATGTATAGAACATGGTAGGGGCTCAAAAACATTCTTTAAATATGAATTCCTTAGACATTGATTAACAAGGGATGCCTGAAGGTTAGATAAGATTTGGTTAGTTGTATAAGGAGGTAGGGAGGCAGAATGTCCCAGGATAAAGTAACAGCACATGCAAAGGCCTTGAAGCAAAGGGATGTGTGCCACATTGGAGAAAAGGAAAGTCTAGACTGGCTGAAAGGCACCCTGCTGTGAAAGAGAAAAGAGATAAAATTAGAAGGATAAGTGGGAGCCCAGTCACAGAGGTGTAGAAGTGACAAGTGTTAAGGCCCATGACCATGAAGAGATTCGTGTTTTTCAAAAATCAATCAGGCTGCAGTGAGATAAGGAGAGGTGGAAATAAGAGTGGAAACTGAGAGACCAGTTAGGAAGCCAGTGCAGAAAGCCAGTTAGGAAGCCAGTGCATGAGTGATGAACAATGGGAATGGGAGTGAACATGAGAGCCATTTAGGAGTTAGTACTGAAAGTCCTCAAAGATGGGCTGGGTTTGGGGGAATAGAGGAGATGGAGCCAAGGGTAATAACTAGGTTTCTTCCTTGAGAAACTTGAACTCATTTTGCCCCAGTTCTCTGAGGAAAAAAATGTACAAGGACAGGAGCCAGATTTCAGGGGAGCTAAGGAGCTAACCAATACGTCCAGTTTGGTGCTGGTAAGAGTATGAGACCTCTAGAGATCTTCACAATGCAGATGGATACATGGTGTGGGGCTGGGAAGAGAAAGAGAGATTTGGCAGTTTTTAGGTAATCAGAGCCATGAGATTAGGGAGGGTTTATATAAATGTAGGGTGAGAAGAAAAAAGGGCCTGAAAAAATTGCTAAAGAATAGTTAAGGGATGGTAGAGGAAGAGACTGAGAAAGTACAGGCAAAGACATCAAAGAAAGCCCATGGAGAATAAAGTATCATGAAGGCCAAGGAAAGAATGCCTCCAGAGGAAGAGAACTGCCTTCTGTGTCAACTGCTCCTATGGGTCAAACAACATGAGGAGTACAGCATAATGGGTACATGCACAGGCTTGGGATTCAGATTGCCTGAGTCTGTATGGTGAAGCAGCTGCAAGAAAAGTAACCACCTACTCAGGGTTGTGTTTCTAGATGTAACTCACAGACCCACATAGCTCAGACTCTATCTATGGCCTACTTGGCAAGTGAGCATTATGCTGGGGTTCCAAGACCATGGGGTGTTCCCCATGGTCCAGGATCTGGAGCTGCAGAGTCCGGATCTCTGTTCACAGAGCCTCAACACATATCAGCAGCAACTAGAGGAAAGCAGGTTCCAGTACAAGCGGCAGGTAGCAGAGTGTCGGCATCAGGAGAACCTCATTGAGAGCCTGGTCAGACAACGGGACGCCCTGAAAGGTCAACATGAAGCTTTCCTGGAACAGGTGGGTTCTTTCCACCTGAATTGTTTCTCTCCTAGAAAAGGCAACCCCTCCAAGGATGCCCATAAAAGAGGACAGGGTGGCTGATTGCAGAGTCTCCTGAGGGAGGGAACAAACGTAACAGGTTGGCTTGAGAGTGACCTCTCATGGGGACTTCTAGGAGGAGATGATGAGACTTCCTGGAAACATCCCAGGATCCCACTTCAGAGTGCATCTCTCCTCATTTAGATGGGCAAGGCATTTATGGGGCCTCTGAGCCAGCTGCAAGTAGCTGACTTTGAGGAGATACGGAGCTATCGAGCACCACCAGAATCTGTGGTCCGGGTGACCAATGCATTGTGTGACCTGTTCCACCATGAAACAGGCTGGACCAGTGCCAAGCAGCTGTTATGCACTGAGGATTTTTATCAGGTAGGGAAGGCAGGGCAGAATGAAAGAGGAGGGGGAGGCATATAGGAGAGACTTGACAGGGCTAGACTGTCAGGTCAGGTTCCAGAGCACCCATGTCTTTCTTCCCTCCTTCCTTTAACATACATCCTCCCAGGAGCTGGTGTTCTTCCCAAAGGAGAAGATGACAGACTCAGAGCTGATAAAGTTGCACCAAGCTCTGAAGGCTCCAGGGATGAGTGATGCAGCCCTGAAGGCAGTAAGCGTATCTGCGGCAAACCTCGCAGCCTGGCTCTGGGCAGTTCTGCGCTATGGGCTGGCACAGCGCCGGGGGCTCCCCACTGGCCTGCTAGTGCAGCAAGTGGAGGCAACACTGTCTCGGGAGCAGGCTCGCCTGGGCTACTACCAGTTCCAGGCCCAGGAGATCCTGGAGCATAATTTGGCCCTGGTTAAGAAGGTGGAGGATGCCCAAGCTTCTTACAACTCTGTGTTTCGCAGCCTCAGTTTGTCACAGAGCATTCAGTATCCCAAATGGCCCATAAAGGCTGCACTGCTCACGCCCATGCACTCCTGGACTACAGAGCTGCAGGTGACCAGTGCCCTCCCAGATGTTTGCCCCAAAGTTCATTTCCTGCCACTCCCCAGGTCCTCCCTAGGCCCTCACTCTCCCTTTCTCTCTCTCTCCTTGTCATGCTCTTCTCCATATCCTGCCTTGCTCCCCCTGTGCCATCCCTCTACTTTACCCTCACTGGCTTGCACACCCTCTGGTCTTTCCTTGCACTGCAGAGGTTGAAGGGGCGCTGCATCACTGTGTTTGGAGATGCCCTCCTATGTTCGGCTACCATCACCTACCTGGGGCCCTTCCCGCCGCTGCGGCGCCAAGAGCTCCTGGACAAGTGGCTGGCTCTGTGTAGGGGCTTCCAGGCCTCAGGCCCAGATGATGTGGCACAGGCCCTGAAGCAAAAGCAAAAACCTGTTAACATGCCACCAAAGAAGCCCCTCCTGCCCACAAGCTCACCCTTCAATATTCTGTCCTTGATGAGCTCTGTGTCTGAACAGCACCAGTGGGACCAAGATCAGAAGCCCCAAGCAAAGTCAGCCCGCCTGGCAGGTGTGCTTCTGAGAAGCGCCATGCACTACACTAGTTTCAGCTGGCTTCTGCTGCTTGACCCCAGCAACCAGGCCCTTGGGTGGTTGAACCCACTGCTTCTGGAAGAGAACAGATCCTTGATGTCAGGGGGTAGAGGTAAGCAAGGACAATAAACACAAGGTTTCTGGAGTGTTTGAACTGCCTAATGCTCTCAGCCTCATGTGGTCTTTCCCTTCATAATGGAGATACTGATTTTTTATAAGCAAGATGTCCCAGCTTTTATTGTACTACATTAGTAAATTTGGTCACATTTACATTTTTTTCCTTCATGTTGCAATGATTCTGAATGTACATGGCTAATGATCTTCTACTTCTCTGGTCTGTTCAGCACAGCTCCACTTATCTAATGTTCAGATATCTTGGTGGAATATTTCTATTGACTCTGCTTTGATCAGGGACCCATATGGATGGAATTTCTTTTCTTTTCTTTCTTTCTTTCTTTTTTTTTTTTTTTTTTTGGAGACAGAATCTCACTTTTTTGCCTAGGCTACAGTGGCATGGCATCAGCCTAACTCACAGTAATCTCAAACTCATGGGCTCAAGTGATCCTCCTGCTTCAGCCTTGGAGTATTTGGGACTACAGGCACCTGCCACAGTGCCCAGCTCATTTTCCTATTTTTAGTAGAAATGGGTTCTTACTCTTGCTCAAGCTGGTCTCAAACTTCTGATTAAGCAATCACCTGACTCAGCTTCCCAGAGTGCTAAGATTATAGGTGTGAGTCAACATGCCCAGCCTTGGGTGGAATATTGAAAAGCAGATTTCCTAAGAGAAGGAAGAGAAGGTGCTTATTTCCCAGAAGAAGGGGTTGGAAGTTAAGTTGGTGAGGAAAATGTGACCTTATTTGGGAAAAAGGGTCTTCGCAGATGTAATTAAGTTAAGGAATTTGAATGAGATCATCTTGATCATTACGTGGGCAGGCCCAAAATCCTATGACGAGAGTCCTTAGAAAAGAAGATATAAATACACAGAGCATGGAGGGGAGTCCATGTGAAGATGGAGGCAGATATTGGAGTCATGTAGCCACAAGACAAGGAACATTTAGAATGGCCAGGAGCTGGATGAGGCATGGATTCTCCTTTAAAGCCTCTGGAGGAAGTGCCGCTTTGCTGACACCTTGATTTTGTGAGGTAGCAGTCGACTCAATCAAGTCACAAAGCTAGATGTAAAGCTAAAGTTTATTTGGTGCATCAGTGAAGGCGTAGCAGGCTGAGACTCAATAGATATCAGCCCTGAAGAGCAGGAGTGCTCATCTTTTAAAGGTTTTAGGTAGGGTAGGATGGAGAGAGTATTACTTTGGTGTTCTGGTTGCTAGTGACTATTGTCAGGTATGGTTCCAGCTGGCTTCCCGCTAAGACTGTTTTGTTCGTTTATAGCTTAGTCCCCTAAGTTTAGTTTCATGATACTCCCTAGTTCCTTGTTTCTTCTGGCTGGGTCCCAGAAGGGGGTGGTTTCAGCAGAGGTCATGGAGCAGACAAGATGGAGTGCCTTATGCTCGAAATGGAATGGCCTATGCTTGCTCTGTTTTTGGAGTTCCTCTGACCAACTTATCAGATTTCAGACTTCTGGTCTCCAGAACTAGAAGAAAGTAAGTTTTTCTTGTTTTAAGCCATTGTTTATGGTAATTTTTTAGGGAATTCCTAGAAAACTAATATATACATCATAGTTACAAGATGTTAGTTATCCTTCCAAGCATCATGTCAGAGTTGCCGCTGGCCATTTCTGTCCCTTTTTATCAGGAAAGCAAAAGACCTTCCAGAAGTCTGAATAGCCAAAGACTCCTGTGGCCTTTGTCTTCTGATGTTACTCCATAATTATATTGTATTTAGACAGCAAGAAAGACTTTGCAGATATGATTAAGGTTGCTAATCAATTGATCTTAAGAGAGAGAGAGAGATTATCTTGGATATCTATGTGGGTCCAATGTAGCCAAATAAGTCTTTCAAAGCAGAAAGGAGGGGAGAAAAGGTGTAGAGATTTGAAACACAAGAAGGAGTCAATGAACTATTGCTGGCTTGAAGATGGAGGGAGCTACAGGGAAAGTATGAGAAGAAAATTAATTCTATCAAAAACCAGTATGCCTGGAAGGGGACTCCCAACCCTCAGAGGAGAACTTCAGCCCCGGATGACACTTGATTTTGGCCCAGTGTAACCTGAGCAGAGAATCCAGCCATGCTGTGCCAGACTTCTAACCTACAAAACTGTGAGATAATAAATGGGTATTGTTTTAAGTTGCTAACTTTGTGGCCAATTTGTTAACAATTTAAAGTGAATGCCCCAAACTGTGGGCCTAATAACCTCCACTTGTAAAGAGAACCTTAAAAAACCAAAAAAGAAAAATTTTCTTTTCCAGCTCCTACAGAACAGGAGGCAAGAGAGAAGGGGGTGAGAATGGCTGTTGGTGTGGTGGACAATTGTCTGCATCTACCATACCAGCCATGACTCAGTTAATTCCACGTTATATGGCCTTTCATTTGTGTGAGTCACTAACTCCAGGCACTGATTTATTCATTAGTGAGAACTCTCTTGTTTTTAGTGACAGAATTAGCTTAGGCAGAAAAGGGAAACGCATTGACTCTTCTAACCAACCTACAGAAAGGGCATAAATGGAGCCAGTTGCAAAGATGAACAGAACTCCTCCCTGGGACTTTACTTTATATTATTACAGTAATAATTATAATAGCCAACATTTATTGAAGGTTTACTCTGTGCCAGTATAAATACTTTCTAGGTATCATTTCATTTAATTTTACGGTAACTCTGCGAGGTCATCACTAACACTAATACCATTTTGCAGATAAGAATTTGAGTCACAGAGCGTTTAAGCAACTTTCCTAAGACATCTTCCTATAGACTTTCCCTCATGGAATGGGACGCTTGGGTGAATTCCTCCCCTAAGAGGAGCTCCTCTGCATCTTTCTGTCCCAGGGAAGGGTGTCATGAGAAATAAAAACAGAAAGAGTAAAGAGGAGGACTCCAAAGAGGAAGATACTTCTAGTGAATGCAGTGATGAGTCTGAGGACCAAACAAAAGAGGAGGAGGCAGAAGAAAGGGAAAATGAGGAGAAAGAGGAAGATGAGGAAGAGGAGGAAGAGGAGGAAGAGGAAGATGAGGAAGATGAGGAAGAAGAGGAAGAAGAAGAGAAGGAGGAGATGGAGAGCCAGGAAACAACGTCAACCTCTGAGACTCAGACTTCATCTCTTCCCTGCCTTAGAGTGCTCTCAGGTGCTGACCCAGAGCTGGGTCCTCAGCTCTGGGAAGCAGCGACTGGTGGTGAGAGCTGGTCCCCACCCACCCTGTCCCCCCTTTTCTTCAATTCTTTGACTCCCACAGGCCTCTCACATCTCAGTCTGACCTCAGCTCCACCCTTCATCCCAGGCACTATGTTAAAGAGTCTTGAGGGAACCCTCCTGTAAGCCCATGGGGAGCTGGTCAGAACCAGACCTCTTGCATGGTTGGTAAGGGGGTTGGGTCATGGGTGCTGGTATTGCCTCCACTCACAGGCCTGCCTGTGCTACTAACCAACATGGAGCTGGGCCTTGGGTGCCAAGAACTACAATGGTTACTGCAACGGGAGCAGCTGAGTCCACCCCAAGTGCAGCCTGGCTTCTGTCTCTATCTGAGCACCACCCTACCCCTCCATGCCCTGGAAAAAGGTGAGGCCCTGAGGGAAACTTGCCAAGACAGCTTTGTGAATACACTTGACCCCCAGGGCCAGCCTGAGGAGGGTTTCACTCAACCTGGCTCAGAGCAGGCTCAGGATGTTAGGGAGCCATATTGCTGTCTGCCCCAGCCCCTGGCTCTGCCAAGGGGAAGGGATAAAGCATCTATCATGTGACCTCAAGTGCTAGGTTGTGAACTGCTGAAGAGGCTGAATGTGCTGGATCTGGGCCTGAACATGGAAATACTAGAAGAACAGATGCTGCACAAAATCATAAGTAAAGAGCGTCCTGAGCTCAAGACCCGCTGGGAGGACCTAAAGATCAGAGCCCTGGATACTTGCAAAGCTGTGGAGGCTGCTGAGGTGCTTGGGGGCCCTGTCTGTGGGTTGGGATGAGCATTGAAGGGCTTGGTTATGAGATGGGGATGAATGTGGATATTTGGGGACTATGAGAAAAAGGCCATATTCATCCAATAAATGACTATATGCAGGAGCAGATGCTGATAAGGCTGCTGCCCCAGAACCTGAAAGGTCAGAAACCAGCTAAGTTTCTGCGGAACATGGTGAGGTCCCAGGCAGAGATATGTCAGTTGCGTGCCCAATGGGAAGAGTTAGAAGGGCAGAAGCTACAGGAGATGGTATTATGGGCACCTTATCGGCGTGTGGTTTGGCATGGAATGGCCATTGTAAAGGCCTTAAGCCCACTGCAGAATATTCTTCCACTTTTCCGTATGAGCCCAGAAAACTGGCTAGCAGCCACCAAGAAGGCACTGGACAGTGTGAAGCCATGTGAGATTAATCATGGGGAGGACCTTGCCAGCCATCTGTTGCAGCTGAGAACACACCTGACCCGCCAACTACTGGGCAGCACCGTGGCTGCACTGGGCCTGACTCAAGTACCCCTGGTGGGTGCCTTGGGTGCTTTGGCTGTGCTGCAAGTGACAAGGAAGGCATCAGAGCTGGAGAGGCTAGCACTCTCCCCTGGACTGACAGCCTCTCCCAGCACAAGTCATATCAAGCCAGGCCCCAGTGTGGCTCGACCTGCCTGGATAGGGCCAAAAGCCTGGTATGAATGTCGGGTGTTAGAGCTGCTTCCCCCATTTGTGGGGCTGTGCTCATCTCTGGCAGGCCACTCCAGTGTTTGGCAGGCTTATCTGTCATTGTCATCTACAGTGCTGGGTCCTGCACCTGGGCCTGGTTCTGAGCCACTCAGCCTCCTTCAGAAGCTGATACTGTGGCGTGTGCTACGACCTGAGCGCCTGGCAAGTGCCCTGGCAGACTTTACCACCAGCCTCCTGGGCCGGCCCCTGGATGAAAATCTGAGTGCCCCCAGCATACCCTTTCAACATAGTCAGGCCACTCAGCCCATGCTGATCTTGGTGCCACCACATGGTCACCCCACAGCTGCTGTGCATCCCCTGACTGTCATCCAGAAACTGGCTACCAACCACGAGCAGGTTTGAACCTAGTTTCTTGGCCACAGAGTGACCAGGATCTAGTGGGCTAAGGGGTGTGGGTGCCCATTCCCAGAATTCTCATGGACCTTTCTGAATTACTCAGGGACTTATGAATTATTGTGGCATTAGTCTGGATCCTTTGGATCACTCTAGGATCACTTTGAATCACTCTGCCATCTTTGTTGGTCCCCAGGGGCAGAAGCATCTCCAGGTGATAGCTCTGGGCTCTGAAGCCTGGGATCCGATCTCAGTCGTGGCAAGTACTCTATGCCAGGCCATAGACAAGGGGTACTGGCTGGTGCTGGATAACTGTCATCTGATGCCCCATTGGCCAAAAGAGCTGCTACAGCCCTTGCTGGGACTCTTGGATGGAGCCAAGGGTGGGTATCCTGCCTAGAGATGCTTCCAGGATCCTACCCTACACTTGGGCCTGAGCTTGGAAATCTCAAACCTCCTGCTCAATCTCCTAGCTCCAAGCCTGTCTGCTTGGCCTTGTAGCTAAGTCCTGACCCCCTAACCTCAAGTCTGGTCCTTAGACTTCGTATAACCGTTTACCTAAAGCCTAATCTCAGCTCCATGTCTGATCCTAGTGGTCTCAGACCCAGAATTGGAACTGTTGTTAACTGAACCTGAAAGCAGGAATGTGGCCACAGTCCACAGAGATTTTCGTCTTTGGCTTATTGCGTCTGCAGAGTCTAGCGCTTCCTTGCCAGGTAAGGAGCTTCCCTCCACAGCAGTGTTTTTCAACCTTATTTATCTCACAGCACACTTGAACCTATACTTAACTTCTGCAGCACACTTAAATTATGTAGATAAAAAAAAAAAAGAGCAAAGAAAAGGATATAATTACTATGCATTGAACTTATTTTGAAAATAATTTAATTAATGATCTTTAAAAATTTCCATGGCACCCCTAAGATCCTCTCATGGCACACCAGTTGAAAATCACTGCTCTACGGGCTCCCAAATTAGAAAGGAGAGGGCAACCATGCGCTGTGTTGATTCAGCACTCTTCTTCCTCCCCAGCTATTCTGATTCAGCACTCCATGCCTGTTTTCTGGAATCAGTCCCTAGAGCTGAACCACGTTTTGATTGACAGTGTGGACCTAGCCCAGCAAGGACTCTGCATGCAACCCCTGACCCAGACCCTGCCTTTGCTCCTCCTACATGGCCTCCTGCTACACCGGGAGCTCTACGGAATGAGGTTGCAGGCACATAGGGGACGCTGGTGAGGGACCCCGCCTATCTTGCTCAGTTAATTACTCAGCAAACACTAAGTATCTTCTATTTACTTATCCAATACTGGATAAGTAAAATTAATTCATCCTTAAGGGTTCCAAAGAGTGAGGGCCAGGGGAAGTCAAAGAAGCTTTCTCCAAGGACTTTGGGATCTTGTTTTTATTATTATTATTATTATTATTATTATTATTATTATTATTAGTAGTAGTAGTAGTAGTAGTAGTAGTAGTAGTAGTATTTTTAGAGACAGAGTCTCACTTTCTCGCCCTGGGTAGAGTGCCAAGGCATCACAGCTCACAGCAACCTCCAGCTGTTAGGCTTAGGTGATTCTCTTGCCTCAGCCTCCTTAGTAGCTGGGACTACAGGGGATCCGCCACAACGCCGGCTATTTTTTGTTGCAGTTCGTCCGGGGCCAGGTTCAAACCCACCACCCTCAGTATATGGGGCTGGCACCCTACTCGCTGAGCCACAGGTGCCGCCTGGATCTCGTTTTTAATTATGTCTTAAAACCAAAAGCAAATCTGGTGAAAAGGGGACTATTTCTGAGCAGAGGGAACTAAATTCAGCAGAAGTGGGAAGAGTTCAGTGTGGCTGAGGTGGATATGCTGTGGGTAGAGTAGGGAGAGGTGAGCCTCATCATAAAGAGCATTTAAGACTATGGCAAGGTCCTAATTTGATACTGGGACAGTGGGAAGCCACTGAGTGGTTCTAAATAGGAGAAGAAACTGATCCTTTTTGTCTGTTAGAAAGATCACTCTGACTGCAGTATGGAGAATGGACAAGAGGAGGCAGGGCTAGAAGCAAACAGAGCACTTTGGGGAGCCTCTTGTAGTCTCTAGGGAAGAGAGAGTGGTATGGGTGGTAAGAACTGGGCTGGTAAACACAGCAGGGATACAGAATAAATATGACACAAGAAAGAAGAAGGAATTGAGGGTTAAGTCCCACATTTCTGCTGTAGACAACTGGGAGGCTGTTGGTACTTTTCATTGGGATGGGAGGTGGAGCAGGGCTTCTGGGGGGAAAATGATAATTTCATTTGAAAACAAATTTCATTTGAAAGCAAAATTGTATTTGAGGTGCCAAGTGGCTATGACTAGTGACCACTCATGAGTCTGGAGCTCAGCAGAGAGATATGGGCTGAAGAAAAAAATTGAGAGTCCTCAACAAATAAATGGTATTTGATACCCTACTTTCTGCTTCCCTTCCTTAGGAATCAAGGGACACTAACTCAGGTCCTTCAGAACCAAGGTCAGCTGAGGGCTAGTCTCAGCAATCCCAGTGTTGCCATGCAGGAGCTGGCTGGTGAGACCCTTCCTTTCCAGGAGAGCCTGGAAAAGGGTGGGGATGGGAGTATTAAGAGTGGGTCATAATTCACACCTTTGGTTTTGGGATAGTGGAAACTGGAAGGACTGAAACTCAGAGGTTCTGACCTCATTTCAGCTTCAGTTTTCTATGGAGGTCCTATGGGGGACACTGAAGACAGGAAGACCCTGGTTAGCCTCATACAAGCTTGCCTGAACCCCAGAAGCAGGAGTGGGGTCCAACCACACACACCCCAGTATCTGCTGGCCATGCTGATGCCCAGCCCAGGTAAGACCCTGCCTGGTATTTGTGTTGGGGTGGGGAATAGTGCAGTGCAATGCCACTCCCCACAGGAAACGTGAGCAGCAGTACCAATGAAGGCATATGAGGGGACGAGATTTACATAGTGATGGGGTTGAGTGCGTAAAGGATTAGATGAAGGCCTACTCTTTGGGGCCTGGGGTAGGTCAGTCCATTTTGTCCCTCACCCCTCATCTCCATCCTTAAGAGCTAGGGGAGCTGGACGCAATGGCAGAATGCAAGGCCCAGATGCACCTAGTGCCCACACTATCTGATCCCCGTATCTGCGGACTGAGCGAAAGTTCCCAGGCTTGGCTGTTGCGACGCCAGAGTCGCGCTCTCTGGAGAGCTCTACAGCTGAGTTCACCAACATGGGTTCCTGTGGCTCAAGGACACGCCAGGCGCAGGGAAAGGCGACTGCGGCAACGTCTACTGCAAGCGAAGCGGAAGCTGGAGTCACTGCAGGTAATGCTGACCAACGCTGCTTGTCACGAGTTTAGTGCCTCATGGACAGTGCTGAGCCCAAATGCACAGCGGCCTCTCGAGGGCTTCCTGGAAGTCGAGGTGCTGGAACTGAGCCAGTTGGCAGGTATAGTACAACGTGACCTGGACTGCCTGTTGCAGCAGCTGAAGGGCGCACCCCCGTGCGCCTCCCAGCGCTGTGCCGCAGTGGCTCAAGCTCTCTGGACTGGGCGGCTACCCCAGCCGTGGCAATCTCACGCACCCGCTGGTCAGCAGCCGCCCTGGCACTGGCTGCGACAGCTGTCGCGTCGTGGGCAGCTGCTGGTTCGCTACCTGGGCACGGGCACGGACACCTCTGTAGCAGAACGCATCTTCCATCTGTCAGCTTTTGGCCACCCCAGGCGCCTGCTGCTGGCGCTGCGTTGGGAGGCTGCTCTTAACCAGAATGTGCCCAGCTCGATCCGTAGCCAAGGCGTGGGCTCCAGTCAGTTCTCTCATAAACGTCAGGAGTTGAATAGCAGCCCTCTGCACCTCCAGGTATCTTCGCGCAGCCCCTTCATCCTTGGCACCAATCCCCTCAGAGTCCCTGATTACACCTCGCAGTTACACCATCCTGCCTCTTTGTAATCTTGCCCCCCAGTAATTTGGCTTGTTGGTTTGGTTCTTTGTTCTCAGTCCACCATGATACCGTCCCACTCCCAACACCCAACTTTATAGCCTTGCCTGACTATAAGGGTTCTGGTGCCCCCAGGTGGAGAATGGCCCAAACCCCGCGGTTCCAGAGACGGGGCTGCTGCTAATCGGGCTACAGCTCCTAAACGCCGAGTGGGACCCCATTGCTGGGGCTTTACAGGATAGCCCTTCCAGCCAGCCCAGCCTTCTGCCTCCAGTCAGCGTCAGCACAAAGGCCCCAGACACCAGAGACCTTCCATCCCCTGCCGGCCTAACTGTGTACTCCTGTCCTGTCTACATGGCTGGGCCCCTTGGCACCACGAAGCTGCAGAGCAGGAACATCCTGATGCACCTACCCCTACCCACAAAGCTCAGCCTAGCCACCTGTGTCCAACGGAGAGTCCATGTGTGCAGCCCACCCCTGCCCTGAGCCCTCTAGCAAAATAAAGTTGCACTGTTCCCGGTGAAAGATTTCTGAGATTTGGAAGGAGTAGGGTGTGTGGACACCAAGAAGGCAAAACATGACACACTGAGGGACAAACACAGTGTTCATGACTGAGGAAAAGAGGTATATTCACACTGAAGGTAGAAGAAGGCATGTGCCTGGCAACTGGGAAGGGCACTGCCAGGCAAGGGGTTGGGTGTCAGTCATGTATCCAAGGGGCTAGGCAACATCCAGCAATGGCTAATACACAATCCTGAATCCTTGCCCTACTCTACTGATACAAGTGTATCTGCACTTGTGCTACATCCACAAGGGATATTTTTGAGGAAAGACCGCTAGAATTCAAAATATTTTCTTAAGGCATGTTACAGTGCTGCCCTACTGCTCACCCTCCCCACAATGGATTCTCTGTATGAGTCATAGACATGAAAAACAAAAGCCAAATAAGAAACAAGATCATATATTCAATCAATAATTATTTATTGAGCACTCATTGGAAGCAGGTTTTTTCCTTGAGACAGAGTCTTACTATGTTGCCCTCGGTAGAGTGCCATGGTGTCACAGCTAACAGCAACCTCAAACTCTTGGGCTTAAGCAATTCTCTTGCCTCAGCCTCCCAAGTAGCTGGGACTACAGGCGCCCATCACAATACCCAGCTATTTTGTTGTTGTAGTTGTCGTTGTTGTTTGGCAGGCCCAGGCTGGGTTTGAACCCACCAGCTCTGGTGTATGCGGCTGGTGCCCTAGCCGCTGAGCTACAGGCACTGAGCCAAAACCAGGTTTTACTTCCTGGCACCCATAATGTGGTTCTAACATAGGGAAACAGGCAATAAAAGGTCAACATATAAATAATTCTGATGATTTTTGAAGTGATACAAAGAAAACAACATAGACTTATGAGTTACAGAGTGACTAGAAGAGAGCAGTTCATATAGTTTGGGTGACTGGGGAAGGCTTCTTGGGTATTTTAGAGAAAGCTATTTGAAGATTTAAGAATACTCATTCAGGTGAAGCGCTCAGTAGGTGCAAAAGTCTACAGGCAGGAACAACCTTTAAGTATTCAAGAAACAGAACATGTAGCTGCAGCATGAAAATTGAGGGGCAGAATGATCCAAAATAATGAAACAGTACTGGAAAAGAATAGATCACATGGTCATGGTAATAAGCGTGTTATTTATTTATTTATTTTTTTGCCAGGGCTAGGTTTGAACCTGTCACCTCTGGCATTATGGGGCGGCGCCCTACTCCTTTGAGCCACAGGCGCCACCCATAAACGTGTGTTTTTCAAAAGCATTAGACTCTCTTGGAAAGTAGTAGATGGGAGATGACATGATCTAATTTATTTATTTTAAAGGTCACTCTGGCTGTTCTGTGGTGAATGGATGGTAGAAAAGCCAGAGTAATAAGGGGGAAGACCTATTTGGAACAACTGAAGTAATTCAGTAAGAGATGACAGTTTAGGCTTGGGTCATAAAGATGGAGATTGAGAATGGACAGATTTAAGGAATATTTTGGAAATAAAGCCAGAAGGATTGACAGAATGGATGTGGAGAATGAAGTAAGAGGAAGACTCTAGGACAGCGGTTCTCAACCTGTGGGTCGCGACCCCTTTGTAACAGTGAAAATACACCACAGCATTAGGAAGGTTGAGAACCACTGCTCTAGGATGAGTCTTAGATTTTAGGCTTGAGGAACTGAGTGGACTATGTGTCATTAACTGAGATGGGAAGTTTGAGGGAGCAACAGGTTAGAGGTAAGGAATCAAGAGTTCTGCTTTGATATGTTCAGTTATTCTCAGTTGCAACATTGCACGCTATGCCAGGGCATGCCTGTCTGACAAAACTTGCGTTAGAGTATAGCAGAGCTAAAGGCCTACATGAGCATCTCTCCTTGCCTCCAAGCACCAAAACTCCAAAACTTGGCTCAGCGCCTGTGGCTTAACGGGCTAAGGCGCCAGCCACGTACACCTGAGCTGGCGGGTTCGAATGCAGCCCGGGCTCGCCAGACAACAATGATGGCTGTAACCAAAAAATGGCCGGGCTTTGTGGCAGGTGCCTGTGGTCCCAGCTACTTGGGAGGCAGAGGCAGGAGACTCGCTTGAGCCCAGGAATTGGAGGTTGCTGTGAGCTATGATGCCACAGCACTCTATCCAGGGTGACAGCTTGAGGCTCTGTCTCAAAAAAAAAAAAAAAACAACTCCAAAACTTACCAAGTACAACTTAGCTCCTTTGTGATATGGCTAGATACCAGCTACATGGCAGGAAGAAATGCAAACAATAAGCAAGTCAGATTTGTTTCCTGGTGCATATAAAAGTTATATTTACACTATACTGTAATCCATTAAGTGTAAAATAGCATTATGTCTAAAAAACAATGTACATACCTAAATATAAAAATACTTCATTGCTAAAAAATGCCAACAATAATCTGAGCTTTCAGAGAGTCATAATGTTTTTGCTGGTGGAGGCTCTTGCCTCAATGTTGGTGGCTATTGATTGATCAGGATGGTGGTTGATAAGGGTTGGGATGATGGTGGCAATTTATTAAAATAAGACAGTAATGGAATTTACCACATTGATTAACTCTTCCTTTCTATGAAATATTTCTCTGTATGTAGCCTTGGATCCTGTTTTGATAGCATTTTGTCCACAGTAGAACTTCTTTCAAAATTAGAGTTAATCGGCTCGGCGCCTGTGGCTCAACGGGCTAAGGCGCCAGCCACGTACACCTGAGCTGGTGGGTTCGAATCCAGGCCGGGCCCGCCAAACAACAATGATGGCTGCAACCAAAAAATGGCCGGGCGTTGTGGTGGGTGCCTGTAGTCCCAGCTACTTGGGAGGCGGTGGCAGGAGACTTGCTTGAGCCCGGGAATTGGAGGTTGCTGTGAGCTGTGATGACACAGCACTCTATCCAGGGTGACAGCTTGAGGCTCGGTCTCAAAAAAAAAAAAAAATTAGGGTTAATCCTCTCAAACTCTGCCACTATTTATTAAGTATGTTTATGAAATATCCTAAATCCTCTGTTGTCATTTAAACAATGTTCATAGCATCTTCACTAGGAGTAGGTTCCATTTCAAGAAAATATTTTCTTTGTTCATGTATAACAAGCAGCTCCTATTAAAGTTTTATTATGAGATTGTAGTAATTCAGTCACATCTACACTTCTAATTCTAGTTCTCTTGCTATTTCTACCATATCTGCAATTACTCCCTCTACTGACCCCCTCAAAGTCTAGGTTGGAAGAAGTTAAAGAATAAACTTCTTCCAACTTCCTATTAATTTTGATATTTTGACATTTGCCCAAGATACACAAATGTTCTTAATCACATCTAAAATAGTTAATCCTTTCTAGAAAGTTTTCAATTTATTTTGCCCTGATCCATCAGAAGAATCACTGTTTATGGCAGAGATAGCCTTATAAAATGTATTTCTTAAATAATAAGACATGAAAATCAAAATTCCTTGATCCATAGGCTATAGAATGGATGCTGTATTAGAAGGATCATCTCCTTATACATGTTCATCAGAGCTCTTGGGTCAGTATGTGCCTTGTCAATGAGTTGTAATAGTGTGAGCTAGGATGCCACAGCACTCTATCCAGAGTACAGAGTGAGACTCTGTCTCAAAAAAATAGAAAAAATAAAAAAATAAGTTGTACTAGCTGCATTAGTCCCAAACAAGAGAGCCAGCCTGTCCTTTGATGCTTTGAAGCCAGACATTGACTTCTACTCTCTAGCTAGGAAAGTCCTTAGATGGCGTTGTCTTCTAGCATAAGGCTATTTCATCTAGATTGAAAACCTATTGTTTAGCGTAGCCATCTTCAGTAATCAATCTTAGCTAGATCTTCTGGATAATCTGTTGTAGCGTCTACATCTACTTGCTGCTTCATGTTGTACTTATATGTTACAAATATGGCTTCTGTCCTTAAACCTCCTAAACCAACTTCAGCTAACTTCAAACTTTTCTTCTGCCACTTCCTCACCTCTCTCAGCCTTCATGGAATTAAAGAGAGTTAGGGCCTTGGATTAGGCCTGCTCTGGATTACACTTTGGCTTAAGGGAAGACTGTGGCTGGTTTGATTTTCTATCCAGACTACTACAACTTTCTCTAAATCAGCAATACGGCTAATTCACTTGGCTATCATTCATGTGTTCACCAGAGTGACACTTTTAATTCCCTTCAAGAATTTCTGTGTATTCATAATGTGGCTAACTGGTGCAAGAGGCCTACCTTTCAGCCTGTCTAAGTTTTTCACATGCCTTCCTCACTAAGCTTAATCATTTCTAGCTTTTAATTTAAGGTGAGAGGCATACAACTCTTCCTTTCCCCTGAAAACTTAAGAGGCCACTGGAGAAATGATTATTAATCAGACTAATTTTTAGATTTTTGTGTCGCAGGGAATAGGGAAGCCCAGTGAGAGGGAGAGATGGAAGAAAGACTTGTTGGTGGAGTAGTCAGAACACATACCTGTATGGATTAAGTTTGCAGTCTTACATGGGTATAGGTGTGTGCCCCAAAACAATTACAATAGTAACATCAAAGATCTCTGACCACACATCAGCCTAACAGGTATAACAATAATGAAAAAGTTTGAAATTCTGTGAGAATTACCAAAATGAGACACAAAGTGAGCAAATGCTATTACAAAAATGGCACTGACAGTTCTGCTTGATGCCGGATTGACACAAATCTTCAATCTGTAAAAATCCAGTATCTGAGAACCACAATAAAGCCCAAGAAAATGAGGTATGCCTGTACTTAGGTCAGCCTTTACAACCTCCTTACAAACTGTAACTCATCAGTAGCTATGGTGCAACTGATGTCCTTTAGCGAAAGGCTGAGCAGAGATATAAAAGCTTGCACGTTCCTCAGAAACCCTTCACTTTTCTTTTCCACAGTCAACCAGGGGCATGACTATTCCTTAAGGAGAGGAGGTTATAAGAGTATTAAAAGAAGTTCTTTTGGATAATGAACCTTCTGTGCATGTTTACCATCAGCATTACCAGTCCTTCATTGGAAGCAGGGAGCAATAATGAGATATATATATATAAAAACATCTGAATGTGGTGAAGGCTATGTTAACCAGTTTGATGAAAATATTTCTAATGGTATATAAAACCAGCACATTGTACCCAATAATTGCATTAATGTACACAGCTATGATTTAATAAAAGTTAAAAAAAATCTGAAATTGGTTAGAATGTGTATAAAATATTTTCTGCAAATCTATACCATTCTCTAGACCAAAATCATTCTTGAATTATGCTCAGCCAAGTTATTAAACTTTGTCAATTAGAGATTATACAATGAGTACCAGCACAGCCCCAATACAATAACTAGCATGGAAAAAAGTTCCAGATTTGTCAATTGCACTATTAAGTTCTACTAGATAAATTAAAATCCCATTAGGAAGTTAAAGTCCCAAATGATGAAAGGGAGGAAGAAGTAAGACACTTGACAAAAGGAAGAAATGTCTCTTCCCATCTTGATGGATGGGGTAGATAAAGTAGAAACGAGAAAGGAAAGAGTATGACATAATCAACCTGGCCTTGTACTCTGAAGCCCCAGAGGGGGAAGGAACAGGACCTGGGACTTTAGAAGGGAAATGTTGTGGAGCATGGACTCACTGTGGCCCCAAGCGAGTTAAGAGGGCAGAGTAGCAATGGTCAGGGAGCAGTGTCTTTTAATTCCAAAATGGTGTGGATACTGGTTAGAAAGTTAGGTTCAAAAGAGTATGAAATAGAGAATCACAGGAGTCTGCAGCACCAAAGAGAATTGTGAGGACAAATTAGTGGGAGGGTTTGGGTGGGAGGGCAGGGGGTACAAGGCTTCAACAGCTAAAAGACACACAAATTCATCAGCTTTAGAAGCAATACTGGTCAAGTGTTCGGGTATAGACTGAACGTTCCCTTGTATTCTTAGGTTTCTAAGAGTTTTTTTTAATGAATACATGTTGAATTTTGTCAAATGGTATTTCCTACATCAGTTGATATAACTGTGTGATTTTTCTTCTTTAACCTTAAAATATGATGAATTACATTGATTGATTTTCTATTATTGAATCGGCCTTTGCATCCCTGGAGTAAACTCCACTTGGCATGGTACATAATTCTTCTTCTTCTTTTTTTTTTTAATAGAAACAGAATTTTATATTGTCGCCCTTGGTAGAGTGCCGTGGCATCACAGCTCACAGCAACTTCCAGCTCCTGGCATAGGTGACTCTCTTATCTCAGCCTCCCGAGTAGCTGAGACTACAGGTGCCTGCACCATGCCCAGTTACATTTTTTTCATTAAGTTACTTAAATTATTAATATTTCATATTGTATGAGTTGTGGTAGTTTGTATGTTTTTTCTTTTTTTGAGAAATTGTTCCATTTCATCTAAGCCGGCAGTTCTCAACCTGTGGGTCGCGACCTCTTTGTAACAATGAAAATACAGTGTGGCATTAGGAAGGTTGAGAACCACTAAGCTGTCAAATATGTGTGGAGAATTGTTTGTAGTACTCCCTTATCTTTTTTATGTCTGTACAATCTGTAGTGATATTCACTGTTTCATTCTTGATAGCAACAATTTGTTTCTCTTTTTTAAGTTTTTCTATAGGTTTGTAATTTTATTGATCATTTCAAAGAACCAGCCCTTTGTCTCATTAGTTGCTCTCTTGTTTTTGTTTTCTGTTTCATAGATGTCTGCTCCTTATTATTTCCTTATTTCTAGTAGCTTTGGATTTATTTTTCTTTTTTTAAATTAGGTTGTTTAGGTGGAACTTTATTAATTTGAAATTTTATCTTTTTTCCAATGCATGCATTTAGTGCTATAAATTTACCTCTCAGCATTGCTTTAGTTGTGCCTCACAAATTTTATGTTTTCATTTGCATTCCATTCAATATTATTTTTAAAAATTTTCCTTGTGATTTCTTCTTCAGAGGTCTATTGTTTAGCTGCCATGTGTTTGATGTTTTACTATTATTGATTTCTAATTTGATTTCATTCTTGTCATAGAACACATTCTATATGATTTCAATTCTTTTAAATTTGTTGAGATTTGTTTTATGGCCAAAGATATGTCCTATCTTGGTATACATTTCATGGGTACTTTAAAGGAATGTGTATTAGGTTGGGTGGAGTGTTCTATAAATATCTATTAGATTCTGTTGATTGATGGTGTTGTTGAGAATATTCTTGCTGGTTTTCTGTCTAGTTATTTTACCTATTTTTGAGAGGTACTGAAGTCTCCAACTGTAATAGTGAATTTGTTCCTTTCTTTCAGGTATATTAGTTTTGCTTCACGTATTTCGCACTCTGTTGTTTGGTGTACACTCATTGTTTGGTATATGCACTTAGAATTGGGGTCTTCTTGGTGGACTGACAGTTATTGTTACATAATGTCCTTCTCTGTCTCTGTCAAATTCCTTACCTCTGAAGTTTACTTACTCTGATATTAATATAGTCACGTCTGCTTTTCTTTGATTGCTTGCGTACCTTTTTTATCCTCTTATTTTTACTTATTTCTTTTTGAGACAGTGTCACTCTGTCGCCCAGGCTGGACTGCAATGATGCAGTCACAACTCACTGCAGCCACCACCTCCTGGGCCCAAGAGACCTGCCCTCCTCAGCTTCCTGAGTAGTTAGGACTATAGGCATGAACCATGAGGCCATTTTTTTTTTCCTAATTATAGAGACAGGGTCTTGTTATGTTGCCCAGGCTGGTCTCAAACTCCTGGTCTCAAGAGATCTCCTGCCTCAACATCCCAAAGTGCTAGGATTATAGGTGTGAAACACTGTGACAGCCTTCATCCTCTTTTTTAAATTTGCCTTTATCAGTAAATTTCTTGTAGACAGCATATAGTTGGGTCATTCTACCCATCATCTCTGTTGTTTAACTTGTATATTTAAATTGTTAACATATGATGTAATACTTGATATGTTAGAGCAGTGATTCTCAACCTTCCTAATGCGGCTACCCTTTAATACAGTTCCTAATGTTGTGGTGATCCCTAACCATAAAATTATTTTCCTTGCCACTTCATAACTGTAATTTTGCTACTGCTATGAATCATAATATAAATATCTGATATGCAGGCTTATCTTAGGTGACCCTTGTGAAAGGGTTGTTCAGCCCCCCAAGGGGTCGCGACCCATAGGTTGAGAACCACTGTGTTATTAGAGAGTAAGTCTGCCATTTTCTATTTTGTGTTCTGTTTGCACTCTGATTTTTGTTTCTCTATTTTCTTTTTCCTGCCTTCCTATGAGTCAATTGAGTATTTTTTTGGAATTTCATTTTTAGTTATCTATAGTTTTTAGGTTTATTTCATTGTATATGTTTCTAGTGATTACTCTCATTATTATATGTGTATATATGTGTCTATACACATATATATATTACTTAACATGGTCTACAAGTGACATCATTTTACCAGTTCAAATGAAGTATAGGAGGAACTTACCTTTCTCCATTTATCCTTCCTTGTTTATAATGTAATCATCTTAAATATTTCCTCGATGTATATGGAGAACATCAATGTTATAATTTTTCTCCAACCATCATATACAATTCAGAAAATTCGAGAGGAATAGGGAAACTATTAATAGTTATAGTTATACATTTTGTGTGTGGGTGTTTTATCAAATCATAGCTGTGTACAATAATGCAATCATGGGGTACAATGTGCTGGTTCCATATACAGTCTGAAATATTTTCACCGAACTGGTTAACTTAGCCTTCATGGCATTTTCTTAGTTATTGTGTTCAAACCCTTATACTCTACTTTTAGGACATTCTTGATTTCTATTTAGAAATAGTCTAGATAACTAAAACCATGGACATAGTATAAAGCACATTTTTTCTGAATAATGAAAAAATGAGTTTGTGGTAATTTGCTGTATAAAGAGCAGAAGAGTTTAAGATAATACGAATAATACCACAATTTAAAAAGTGAGTCCATGTTACACATTATCTCTTTTAAAAATTCAGAGTTCATATCCCCATAGTAGCCTTTATTATATGGTTTATTTAACATTATTGAGCTATAACTTGCATACAATGAAATTCACCAATTCTAAGTGTACAGTTCAGCAAGTTCGGACCAACATACGTACCTGTGTAACTGCCGTCTTGATCAGAGCAGAGAACATTTCCATCAGCCTCAGCTCCTTTGTGCTCCTCTGCAGTCAGTTCACCTACTAAATGCTGATGTCTCTGCAAACCACTCTTCTGCTTTCTGTCGCCAGAATTTTACCTTTTCTAAAATTTCAAATGAATAAAACTGTGTAGTGTGAAGTTTTTTGTGTGTGCCTTCCTTCACTTAGCATAATCTTTTTGAATTTCTTGTGTCCCTAAAAGTTAGTGCTCTCTCTCACACAGATATGTATTTACATACATATATACACAAAAAGCTTTGTAAATATATATATTTTTATTTATATATATGTATATCAATAAAGGCCAGATGCATTTTTGTCCTTCTAGACCTTTTCCATATTTTACATGCACACATATGTATTTAAAGAAATAATGTAGTATTTGGATATGTGTGTGTGTATGTGCATATGTTATAAAAAGAAGTGATATCACATCTTGTAATAATCATTTTTACTCAGTAGTACACCTTTAAGATCATTTTGTGTTGTTATAATAGATCCAGCTCATTCCTTTTCAGTTCCATGTAGTACTCCACTGTACAAGTCCCCTCTGAATTTATTCAGTCATTGCCATGACAAACAACATTGTCACAGTCATCCTGTACATGTCTCCTTGGGCTCTGTGCAGAGTTTCTTTGGGCAGACACTGTGAGCTGGAATTGCAGGGTCAAAGCATAAGGTCATTTTCAGTGTCAAATGACATTGCCAAACCAAATGGCTTTGTTATAAGCTTTGTAAATATGTTGTTAACTTGCTGTCAACTAAGTAAATAACATATGTAATAGGTGGTTCTGTGAAACTTGGATTTTTGTATTCAATGTTTATGAAATACTGAGTTAGGGCCAGGATCTGTGCTAAGGGCGGGGATGGGTTGATCTATTTCTGTATTCTCCTTTCTCACATGGTTGAGCCTTTTGGAAAAGCTTTGGATAGGGCCTGGCCCAGAGTGCTTGGTCAGAGCTGGCAGCTGCTTCTTGTCCCTTCTTCTTAACACTTTGATGAAAGTGATTATTCCTTTGTAACTTAATATTTCTGTCTATACTATTTGTTTAGTGCTTAGTTCTGATTATTTTGTCCTTGCATTGTTAACCACCTTTTCCTGCTCATAATCAGGATAACTATTGGTGAGTCCTTAGGTAGGCTGCCCTTATAGGGATGATATAAAAGTTTGGGACCCTGGGGGATGGCATTCTTTCGTTTTTTTCTTTGTTAATTGTGGTAAAAAACACATAACGTGAAATCTGCCCTGTTAAATTTTTTAGTGTATAGTATGGTATTATTAAGTATCTATACATCATTAGATACAGCAGGTCTTGACACTTTTTCATCTTGCATGACTGAAACTGCACACCTACGGAATAGCAGCTCCACTGTCCCCCTCTCCCCAGCCTCTGGCAAGCACCAGCTACTTTCTGCTTCCATGACTTTGAGTACTTTGGATAGCTCACACAGGTAGAGTCGTGCTGCGTTTGTCCTCTGTGCCTGGCCTATTTCCCTTAACATTTGCCTTGTTTCCTTGGGTAGGTGCTATAGGCAAGGCGGGTCTTTTGACTCCATGTAAAATATGCCTTCTTTGACTAGCACTGTGAGACCTGAGTGGAGGGGTTGCTATATTACAGGACTGTTTCTATGACAGATGTCTGATTCTCATTATTTCATTTGAGCCTCTTAAAATCCTAAGGCACAGGTTCCTTACTCAATGTTTGAATGGTAAGGAGATGAAACCCAGAAAGGTTGCTCCACCTGATCTGTGGTTATATGGCCAGAGGGTGGGGATGCATAATAAGACTTTGATTCGGGTCTCTTGGGCTCTGAAGTCTGGATTTGGAAAGAGTATCCTCATGATGCTCTTCCGTGGATGTCTCAGCCCTCCCGATTTGAGCTATGAGATCAAGAGATGGCATGATTTGAAATCTGTGACTCCTTAGATATGCCTTCGAAAGCAAATGTGTTAACATCCAAATCTGTTCTCTCCTGCTTGCCACGGACTTGGGGAACCACCCCAAGTGATCTGGGAGTCCTTCTGAACTCCTCTCTCTCCCTCAAATCCAGTCCATATCACACAGAGCAAGAGCTATTACTTACTTTCGACAGACAGTGCTAATGTCAATTGTTAATTTCACATGTTTCCTACAGTTAAATTTCAGCTTTGGGAGAACACGCTGCTGTTGTTAAGCTAATGCTTCTCTGAACATGGGTGGAAGAAAACCAGTTCCAGGAGCCTCCCCGCGCCCTTTTCTCATGCCCTCCTTCTCTCCATCATCCCTTTCCTGGCATTTTCCTAACCATCAGGCTTGGAACTGCGTTCTCCCTTCAGGGGAACGGAGTACCCTTTCTAGTTAACTGCCTTGCAACAGGTGATAGGAAATTGCTTGTCCCCTTGTACACGAGCAATCACAAACATGAAGCATTAACTTTCCTTTTTATTTCTTCAAGATTCCATCCATTAGGCATCCTATTATCCCGTCAAAATCCAGAGTATACTCCAGCAGCCCTTGTGTAGCCAAATATACTATGGGCCCATTCATTTAGCATATTGTCGTTTTCAGACTTTATGCCTTGTCAAAGAAAGACACTCACAGAAATAAAACAAAAGAACAGAAGTCTCCAAATGAATGGGCTTGCTTCATGGAGGAGAAAGTTGAAGTATTAAAATCGCTCATCAGATGTTCTGAAAAATCATTTCAGCTGCTCCAACAAAAAAAAAAAAAAAAAAAAAAAAGGAAAAGAAAGAAACAAAATTTTATTTTGAAGGATGTGTTCCAAGAACTTCCCCTTTGATTTTTTTTAAAAACCATCTGTCATGTTTGTTTCATTCCAGCCTTGAAGTAAATAGATTTAGAGAGTGTGTGTCGTCCATTGAAACCTTCCACAGAAGAGCAGAAACAGCCTGCTCTGTCAGGGCCCTTCTGGTGTACTTTAATCAAAAGGCTTTGAAATTAAAAAAAAAAATCCATAGACATTTTGCTTGAGTTTGGAATATGGTGTGCAGAACACAGAATGTTATTTTGACCTATTGTTGAATGTCTCAAAACTTTTGCTTTGAGCAGCAAGGAGAGACTTTTTATTGGCACCACAGGATTTATTTCTCCTCTTCATGGTTTGATTTAACCATCTGAAAACAGGACTTTATTTTTCTAATACGTGGGTAGATGTGACCGTTGGGAATGCAGTTTTCACTTAAAGAAGTTTGGTTCTTCCATTCTTCTTGTCTATTTAACCTCATGATGTAATTTTTACTGTCTTACTTATTCCATCACAAGGAGTTTGTCCCACCCCCGTTCCCCCAACCGCCCCCTCCATAAGAATCTGCAAGGTATTGAACTTGAACTTGATGCTTCATCCTTTCAATGTCACATGGAAAGACCCATGAACTGGGCATATCTCTCTCTCCTAAGACAGATGAATTGTTCCCTGGAATGAGGAGACTTTCACAGATCAATAACTGCCTGGGAGCAAGAAAGAGAACAAGCATGTGAGAGACTCATTATAATATAAAATATTCTAAATAAATAAATGGCAAGTACTAACATGCTGAAAATAATAGTGTGGAAGTGGCTGACAAAGTGTGAGCTTGTAAACTCAGATACATCGCTGTGCAAAGCTCTGTGATGGTTAGAGATGATGATGCTTATAGACTATTTTAACGATAATTTGTTTAAAATAGATGAGCCAACTCTCTGGTTTATATGTGTAGGTAGAATACAAATTAGCATACTTTGTAGGAGGTGAAGTAGCGTGATTAAGACCTGAAAATATCAGGGATTCATCAAAATGTAAAGGCAAGTTAATGATCAACATGCTGATACTGAAATATTTACAGAAGAAATGATCTGATGTTTGGGATTAATGTCAAAATAACCTGGCCTGGGAGGAGGCGGGTGGACATTCAGATAAAAACTGACTAAGCACTGGTAATCATTGGAACTGCGTGCAGGGTACATGGGGGTGTACTTTATACTCATTCTACTATTTTTCATTTTTGACGTTTTCTGGAAAAAAAGGAAAGTATAAGAATTGGGGCGGGGAAATCAATGTGACACAACCCGTGGGGGTTTTGAGTATTGGAGTGATAGAATGATAGTTTTATAGGATAATTTGAGGTAGAAAAACACAGTCTGTAGGGAGGCATAGTTTCTTTTACAAGTTTCTCTTAGACATTGGCTAAATGACAAGACAGAGGCATCTGGAATGGGAAGCTTTGGTACTCAAATCAACAGAGATCAGAAAGAAAAGAGAACGATGTACCAAGCAACTCATTAGTATAAAAGAACTATATCTTGAAATTCAGGTGTTTGAATGATTTATTTTCTTCCTTTATAGAGGGTAAGTTCCTTAAATTACCATCTTCATTTCTTGAATAAATTTTTGCCTATCACAGAGCCTAGCATAGAGTATTGTCTGTAGTAAGCCCTTACTACCTATTTGGATATTGGGTGTATGATAACATTAAAAATGCCCATGTAATCAAACATTTCAGATTCACAACTGTGTGTGGATACCTTATTCACTAATGAATGTGCCTAAAATGATGTTAAAAGTGGGCAGATGTCATTGTTTTTATTGATAAATAAGAGGAACATAATGGAAAAAATACATCATTTTTTACGTCCCTCACTCCCTACCTTTTCAACTGGCTCTCAGAATGCCCTGTGTGAAGATGTATATATAATTTAGAGATGTTTGACAGGGCAAGCTCGCATTTTCAAGCTAAATTGAAGGGGATGGTTTATGTCACTGACAGATCCGCTAGGGTTGGTTTTTCCAAAACAATATTCTGTGCAAGCTTCAGATTTTTCAAAATGCTTTCAATTTGGTGATGTTGTTGGAAAAATATTTGCTTCCAAATCAGTGTGCAGCGTAAAACAGAAGGGCTCAGGCCTCGCCGCTCTGTGTTAGCAGGAATGAGGGGTGGTATTACAGCCGTTGACTCAAACAGTGTTTCCCAGTGCTGCGGAAGCTTAGCCCGTCTGCAAAAACAGGAGGTTTTATTGCTGGAGTTAATTTTCTTAGAATGGTTGGAAAATACCAAAGCTCGGGCATTAGTAGTGGACAGATTGATAGCTCAAACTGTGATTGGTGATGCTTTGGTGAACATCTTGATATTTTTACATCATGTCTGAGCTTGAGAGTTGAAAAAAGAAATTTACGTGTCTGGTTATGATTTTATTAGGACTGCAGCTTGTAGTACCTTCTACCTCACACCTGGGAATGTTCCCCTGGGACCTCAAACATGAGCCCGTAAGCTTGGAAATCTTTGGTGCTTGGCATCAAACTGATGCTGACAACAATCTGTGTATTTATTTTCTTTTCTGAGAAGGAATATTCTGGAAAGAGCTGATGGGAAGAACTTCTATGGGAGTTTTCTGACTCTCAGAACAAGGTTTAAAATGGGGTGTTTTTGCTTCAAACTCTTCCCTCCTTCCACCATAAACATTCCTGAGAAGGAATTTGAGTTTTTAGCCCCACAGCGCAGAAGTCCCTTCGAAGAGTTAGGCGTGGGTTTGACAGTGGCTGGCCACTCTCCAGTCTGCATAACCTCTCAGCTGAGTCAGCTTGGAGCTCCTGACGGCAACTGTTGTCAAAGATGAGATTTAGACCCCCTTAAAAATGAAATACTAATGCAAAAGATAAAGAACCGAGGGAGTTTCAGTTCAATGATATTTTAAAAATGACCTACCAGAATCTTTAGTTTCTGGGGACCATTGTAAACTTAACTCACTTTTAGCATTTCGGGGAATTTTGCTATGAATCTCATTCCTCAGAATGGAATCAAAATCTTTGGGTCTGAAAACATCCCTCAGAAATAAACGTTTGGAATGGGAGGTAAAGGAGGCTATCTGTGGTGTGTTCTGAGAAGCAGCGACATCTGTCTCTTGGGCTTTCTGAGTCTCCCCTGCCAGGCCCCTTGTATCCTCTCCTTGCTCCTCTCACCTCTTACAGATTTCTTTTCTTTCTTTTTCTCCTTCTTCCTTCCTTTCCCCCCTTTTCCCTCTTTTCCTCTTTCTTCCTCCCTACCTCTTCCTGACTCCTTTTCTCATGTAGACTCACATTTTTCTTTCTTCTTATCAAAACCTATTTCCTGTAGACTATTTGAAACATCTTATACCTATAACTAAAATCTTATTCCTTCTTGAAACACAAATATTCTGGAGTTATTTGAAAAGAAATCAAAAATTAAAAAAAATGCTGGAACATATTCTTCTTAGCAAAGTATCTCAAGAATGGAAGAAAAAGTATCCAATGTACTCAGCCCTACTATGAAGCTAATTTATAGCTTTCGTATGCAGGGTATAACCCAACTATAACACAAGAATATGGGGAAAGTGGCAAGGGCAGGGAGGGGAGGGGGGAGGTTGGGGTGGAGGGAGGGTAATTGGTGGGGCCACACCTACGGTGCATTTTATAAGGGTATAGGCGAACCAAACTAAATGCAGAACACAATTGTCTTCATATAATAACTGAGAAAATGCCAGAAAGACTATGTTAATCAGTTTGATGAAAATAGTTCAGATTGTATATGAAACCAGCATATTGTACCCCTTGATTGCACTATTGTACACAGCTTTGTTTTAATAATAAAGCCATTAAGAAAAAATAAATAAATATTAGCATTTTTAAACTGAGTCTAAGTGGTCTGTGTACAAAATAACAATAGCATTAAAGTCATGCTAGTCTATTTTGTATTTATTGATGAGATCTTATCATTTGTGAATTTTGTTAAGATATTAAAATCCATTTTTTGTGTATGTAAATGAAATCTTTGGGCAAGAAAGATGGAATGCCTTTAAAAAAGTAATGTGCCCAGTGTGCAGTTATGAGAGGGAGAAGAGACAGAGAGAGAGAGAGACTCAACTCAACCAGTCTTGGGGAGATTGTTAGTTTTAATTCTAATATTATTTGTAATCACCTCACACCTTCATCTCAGTTCTCAGTTGTGTCCCTGGTACCCTTCAAACTAATTTTCTTGACCCCATCCTTAAGAAAAATAAATTGTAAGTGGGTTGTTGTTGGTCTTTTGTGAGTTCCACAAAAGGATTAAATCAGATAGAAAATATTGGGAAAAAAATTCCACAAACTTCCAAAAACGAAAACTTGAATTTGCCACTCACTGAGGACTATACTGATGTATAAGCTTTTTATTAGTTATTATAAATAATCTAGAGATTATTTAAGATGTATGCAAGGACATGCATAAGTTGTATGCAAACAGTATGCAATATTTGCCTTAAGCATCTATGGATTTTTGTATCCCCCCTGGTTTGGGGGTCCTGGAATCAATCCCCATCGGTACAGAGAGACAACTATAATTTTATCCAGTGGCAGAAGCCAAATTTTGAGAATAATCTCAGATTCTTTTTTCTTCTCTCACCCCCCCACTGTAGGATAGAGCACAAGGTTAAAAGTGGTAGGCACTGGATACAGAGTGATCTGGGAAAAAGCCAATAATCACTGCTGGCCCAGAGTATTAAAAATAAAATTCACTAGACACAGCATACTTCCCAGCCCTAACTCTTGTATTAGCAGTGATAAGATTAAGACAAAACAGAAGTGCAATAAACAGAATGTGTCAAGAGTTCAATCATGCAACTAAAGATAAACTATTTGTTTTGTAACCTTGCCTCTCTCTTTGAAACTTTCTGCTGTACTGTGTTTTCTCATGACTGAGACTTCAATAAAAGCCAGGGAGGAACATTGGAGAGGGGTTGCACCCTGGATTTTCATACCAAGGGCTAGCTGGGGTTGGGCTTCCCTGGTCCCAAAGTTCAATGCAAATAGACTGAGTATAAGCCATTAATTTACATTGAGTCCCACTGAAAACACATACCATTCAACATACATTATGTGACCTCTTACCCAGGAAATTGCTCTACTAAATATACTTATACAAATATAGATATATATGTGTGTTCATGGAGATATACTAAAATATATGTGTATACATAATATATATTATATATGTGTGCATATTTATAAACATTATATATATATATATACATATATGTATATATCATGACATGTATGGATAAGATATTGTGACATTTTAGAACTTCAAAAAATATGTGAAATGGATTTCATTTTCACAGATAACCATTTAGCAAAATTTCAATGGTGTTATAGGTTTGAAATCTCTAAATTCTTATTGTTATATGAGATATTGGATTTTACTTTAAATGAATTTTGTATATGGGTAATCCTCATAGATGCCATATATTCTTGCTTTCATTTCTAAAATCACAGTAAGATATGAGATGAATTTAACATTACAAAAAACTATTTAAAACACAACCACTTTATAGTTCCTAAAAAACCTAAGCTTCTACGATTTTACTATCCAAGAACACATGTGGAAAACCAAATTGAAGATATTGCCACATAATAAATATTTGAATAGGCAGAAAGTGATGGTTGATTTATATGGGAGTTTTTGGCCTGAAACCCCATCTCAAGTCCTCTTCCTCACATAAGCTGTCAAGATGGAGTTGAGGTTTATCTCCACAAGGCCAAACCACTTTTCAGAGATCAGCCATAAACTTCAATGAAACATATGTTAAATTGATTGTTTGGCTGAATTTTACTCACCTCAGAATAAAATAATCAATTTTACTTCAATTATAATAAAGGATAAATTTTTGTTAATAGAAAACCATCACTTTAAAGCAAAATTAAATAATCAATAAAATTGAACATTTAAATTTAAAGCCATTAATATTATTTTACTAATTTTGAAACTAATATTAGACATCATAAAGCAAAACAATTTGGAAAATTAATCTTTCCAGTTTAATTGTAAATTAAGTCACATACAATTCCCATATTTAGAATTGAAATGTATGTGTGTCCAATATAAGCACTAATAAATTTTTCTGATATTTTACTTTATTAATTCATCTCATTATGTTAAGTAAGAAATATAAAAAATATAATAATGACAGCTGGGTTGTTGCCTCAGGCCTATAACTGTAGCACTTTGGGGACCCTGAAGTGGGAGGATTTCTTGAAGCCAGGATTTTGAAACCAACCTGAGCAAGAACAAGACCCTTCTCTATTAAAAAAAAAAAAAAAAAAAAAAAAATAGGAACATTAGCTAGGTATGCTGGTACACTCTTACAGTCCCAGCTGCTCGGGAGGCTGAGGCAGCATGATAAGTCTAGGAGTTGCAGTGAGCTATTATGACACAACTATGGCACTCTAGCCAGGACAACAGAGAGATATCCTGTTTCCAAAAAAAGAAAAAAGAAAAGAACACATTGGGGTCATATTCCTGCCTTGAGGAATTTGTTGTTTTACAGAGATACTAACTTGCAAAATATTTTTAAATAAAAAGTATTCATTGAACTTTATCCTTAGAACCTTTTGTTTTAAATTTTTAAACTCAGTATCACCATCATTAATTCCAGAAGCATCCAGAATTATTCAGCCATGATTGGTCTCTCCCTTGAGTTCTCAGTTCTCTGCTTTGCTACATCCATGGACTTTTCACAGTGTTATATATAACACCTGCTATTTTCTATAGCACAGGGGTTGGGAGGTGAAATAAAACAAGTTCCATATACATATTTTTCTGTTGAGTTCACATAAAGGCAAAGACAGGGACATGCAGATTTATAAGTTATGTGGAGCATGATTGCCAAGCAACAACATCCTCTTCTAACCTCGTAGGAATTAAACACAGAGGTAGAAACATAGACTCCAGATATGCTGTAATTCATCTCTACTGCAAGAGCTAATATAGAAAATGTTGGTATGTATTATGTTAACAACATTTATCTTTTGGTCTTTTTTTCCCCCAGAAAGTTTGCAGAGTTAGAGGAAAATTAAAGAGCATTAGTTAACAATATAAAACAATAAAGACAATATTTTTTCAGATAGTATTAGGAAATACCCTATAATACTTTTTAGTTGATTGATTGATGTGTTTAATTGACTTATACATTTTAATTAAGTGTTAATTAAAGTTCATTTTCTAATTTAAATGTGCTTTGTTCTTTTCATTTGCTAAATTTCATATTTCTAAAACATCCTATCTGTGGATGGGCTGATACATTCACTTATTTTCTGTTTTCCATTTTCTTTTCCTTACAGTAACCACAGACATTCCTTAATAAATACTTAATGGGTAAATAAATAGGACTGAATATACCGCACCTTTCCCAATGTAATAGTGGGAAGTCATTTTTTCTAGGTATATCTTAACTTCTTAATTTGTAAAGGAAAGATACTAATAACTAACTTCATAATCTTAGAGGATGTTGGTAAGATGAAAGAGAAATGAAAAGTTTTAACTTACGTAATGAAAGCATTTCCTATACAACAAAAACAGTTTTTAAAAATCTATTTCCAAATTTGAAACCCCTTGTACCTTCAGTTGACCAACTGGCTCATTCTTGAAGTTGCTGGTCAATTTTCCAGACCTGATTCTTCAGTCTCACCTTTAACCTCTGGTACCATTCAACACTCATTAGCATTTACTTTTAAGACAACAAATGATTTGCACTTTTTTTTTTAATTTGAGACAGAGCCTCAAGCTGTCACCCTGGATAGAGTGCTGTGGCATCACAGCTCACAGCAACCTCCAATTCCTGGGCTCAAGAGAGTCTCCTGCCTCTGCCTCCCAAGTAGCTGGGAGTACAGGCACCTGCCACAACGC
>CAUYRH010157112.1:0-27305 GCA_963574655.1 Perodicticus potto | reverse complement strand
TCTCCCCAAACTACCTCTCGTATTAAATATTGAAAGACCCAAATAAATTAATTGTTCCCAAATAAACACATTCTTCCTCTTGCCTCATGCTGTGAGGCTGAGGGTTAATTGTGCAGCTCAGAAAGTGATCTTTTAAGGTCTATTCTTCCAGAATGGAGCTCCTATATTAACAGCCATTACATCTACATACCAAGACAGATTGTTCCAATTAGTCAATGAGGGCCACGTTTTTGAGAGCTGTTAATATGCACATGAGCAATTACTGTAGCAGAGTTAAAAGGCGTGCCTTTAGGAATTTTAGATTGAGATTACCAGTTTTATTCATGAGCTAAGGCAGAAGCCATGAGAATTGTGTGCTGCATTTCTCTGCAGGATAGTTCAATAGAAACTTCTCCAGTGCCTACACATAAAAGGTCACAATGTTGCCAGATGTCTCTCTTTGGTCCCAGCCCACCCCATTCCAGACCAGTATTCTGTACGTGCTGATAACCAGGCATTATGTTTGGGGATTGCATACTGAACAAGGCAAACAAGCCCCTTAAGGAACCTAAGAGACCAGCAGAGTGGATTTTAACCAGTATTTTACATTAAAGTCAAATGGGCATTTTCAAATATTAAATTTGAGTCATTTTGGGTGGCGCCTGTGGCTCAGCGAGTAGGGCGCCGGCCCCATATACCGAGGGTGGCGGGTTCAAAACCGGCCCCAGCCAAACTGCATCAAAAATTAGCCGGGCGCTGTGGCAGACACCTGTAGTCCCAGCTACTTGGGAGGCTAAGGCAAGAGAATCGCCTAAGCCCAAGAGCTGGAGGTTGCTGTGAGCTGTGACTCCACAGCACTCTACCAAGGGTGACAGAGTGAGACTCTGTCTCAACAAAAAAAATAAATAAATAAAATAAATTTGAGTCATTTTTGTTCATTTCTTAGTACTGGTAAATAAACACAAAAACACTCAAATCGACAGTCTGTTTTTGAACATTCAAATAAAGTGCCTCTCAGTTGTATTCAGATTCTCATGATTTCCTTTCCAAAGTTTACTAGAATCTTGCAATATAAACAGGAAATAAAGTCAAATAATAGAGGAATTACAGACTCATAGACTGAGAAGTGACACCCCACTCTTCTTCATTAGGCCAGTCTCAGAATAATTCTCAGTCGCCAACTCAATCTCATAAATGCTCTAAATTCTGTCATTTAATTTGAGTTAAGGTGCTGCTACCTCTTCAAATGGCAATCTAAAGAAAGAGCAAGATACGATTTCTAGCTGTGTTGAGGACATTAATGGAACTCATCTGATAATGCTCCAGTGGCTGCGTTACAAAGTGCAAGTCTTCCCTTGGAATAAGATGCACAAAAGGTCAACACTGGTAGGATAAAATGTAGGTGGGCCTGGCTGAGTCACTTCCTCGGGAAGAAGGAGGTCCTAAGTATGGTATGAGTCGGGGTGAGGAGAGGATCCATTAGATGTAGAAGGCTCCGGTTTTATCTTTGCTAGGAAGCAAGCCTGCCCCATTCTAGAGAAAGTGATTGGAATGGACAGTGATGTGCAGGTAGAGCAGGAGCCTGGGTCCTGATGTTTCTGAAGGGAATCTCTTAGAAGAAGGAACCAGCTTAGTCTTTGGGGGCCCAGATGGAAGGAGAACACACAGAAGCAGATCTGACTAAAGGAAATGGTTCCAGTTTGGGGTACAGTGGTCAGGCCGACAACAAGTGCCAATCTGAGCTGTCTCTTTTACATAATTCAGGGAAGATTTTTCAAATTCAAGTTCCTTAAGTTGCTCTGGAGACCTCCTGATCAGGTGTCAAGAAGTAAAAGATATTCCCCATTCTTCTGTGAAAGATAGCTACTGGGAGGAGGAATAAGTTCAGGAGATCTATTGTCCAACATGATAATAGTAACAATGTATTATATACTTGAGAATTATGAAGAGAGTAGATTTTAAAAATTTCCACTGCAAAAATGCAGAAAAGTATGTGAGGTATTAGGAATGTTAATTAGCTTGGTTTAGCCCTTCCTTTGCATATATCACAAAACATCACATTGTATGTGTTACACTAAAAATACATACAATTTTTATTTGCCCTTTTAAAAGAGTGTTTAAAACAACTTTTGGTATGATAATGATAGTTATAACTTTTCAGAAGTATATAGAGTATTCCACATGCATGTGTCATGTAATTGTGACATCTTTAAACATTTTTCTGTAAAAACAGCAGTTAATAACAAGTATCTCTACTTTTCAGTTTTTTGAAAAAAAAATGAATCGAAAGTGGTCATCTTGATAGAAATCCCAGTAGAGTCTAACATCATCTTGATAGAATCATTGAAAGAGCCTGGTAGACTGAATTTAAGTGCCATTTTCTATCGAACACATAGTAATTTGTTATTTTGACCCATTTCCTTGCAGTATTTGGCAGGGGTTGGACAGAGGTATAAGTTTAGTCAGTATCAGAGTGAATATGTTCATATCCTGCTTTATCACATTAAATATTGTAGTTCATTTTGTAATATTCCTGAGTCTTCCATAAATGAAATCTAATTTTCTTACTTGTACCTTGCGGCATCGTATGGATTTTTCACAATGTACACATTTTACTTTAAGATCAAGAAAAACCTAACAGAACAATGAGTCTTAGTTAATGAGACCTTATTTTTCTAAGCAGTAAGAAGTACAGAGGCAGTGTATAAAAGCATAAAAATAATGTTTTTCTCAAAATGCAAATCATTTATGGTCTTTTGATTATCAAAATAGTACATGTTCATTACAAGATAACTTAAACAGTATATGAGTTAAAGTATTTTTCTTACAAACACATAACAATCCTTAGAAATGCAAATATGCTATATATGGTTTCCACCTAAGCCATGATGGAAGTCTTTCATCCTTATTATGTAGCTGTTTGCATATATAGCTTAGTGGCAGACAGGTGGCCAACACCAGGTGATTACCAGGGGCTAATGTCTGTTTTTTTTTGAAAGACAGAGTCTCACTTTATCGCCCTTGGTAGAATGCTGTGGCAATTATCTTGCCCTGAGTAGCTGGTACTACAGGCACCCGCCAGAACGCCTGGTTGTTTTTTTTCATTGTTGTTGCAGTTTGGCCGGGTCTGGGTTCGAACCCACCACCCTCGGTATATAGGGTTGGTACCTTACTCACTGAGCAATAGGCGCTGCCCTCATCTCTATGTTTTAACTGCTGCATAGCTAAGGCCTTGGAGCTGGGTTGCTGGGGTTCACACCGCATCATTGCCACTTGTCAAGTGTGTGACTGTTTAACCTGTTTTCTTATCTGTAAAATGACATTTAATATTAATATCTACCCGATGAGAGTTTTTGTGGAAATTAAAATCGTAATTTTCATTAAGTACCCACTTTAGTGTCAGAAAGCATGTGATTGATAAAGTTTTGTTTCTTTTCATGATATGGAAACATCATGGTTTGGTTTTGTTTTGCATGTGGCTTTGGGCATTCTGACTTTTTCCATTGGTCCCTGTTATACACATCACAGCTGCATAGATCCTCTATCTGGGATAAACCCAGGTTCTCCAGGGGCCAGGTATATGACATGGAGGTGAATGGTAGGGGTTATCTGAAAATGCTAGTTGATCTGTTGATATTTGGAAATATTAGCCAACATTAGTCAGGATATCTGACTTTTTCAAAAGGAGCTAGAAATCTTGGTTTGAAAAAATCAGGGATGAGAGAGAGAGTATGTGTGTTGTACAGGAGGTATCAAAAAAATGTATACACATTTTAAGAAAGGAAAAATTGTTAAAATTATAATATTCAGTTATGCCGATAACAAAAGATAAATACAAGTCACATTTGAGCACCTCTTATAATTGCAAAAGTTAAACATGACTTGAACATTACAATTTTTTTTTTTTTGCTTGTTTGTTTTTTTGTTTTACAGTTCGGCCATGGCCGGGTTTGAACCCTCCACCTTCCGTATATGGGGCTGGCGCCCTACTCGCTAAGCTATAGGCATTGCCCTGAACATTACAATTTTAATACAGTTTTTTTTTCCTTTCTTAAAATGTGTATTCATTTTCTTGGCACCTTCTGTATATAAAAAACATACTTTGTGTTAGAATACATTATCTCAGCCTTCGCTTCTTACCTATGGGCTAGAATTGGTGACCTGTCAGGGTTTCATATCCAGGATATTAAATTTCAAATTGAGTTTTTTGTATTAACAGCGCACTGTGTCTACCTTTACCTTAAATGAACTGAGAATGTGCAGGATGCTATAGTAAAAGTTAATTAGTTTGGTATTACATGATGTAACTTTATATGTAGATTCTGAAGCTGTCTATCATAATAATTACTTTCCCTCAGCAGGATGCAATATAAGGGTTCCTAATATGTAGTATAAAACTAATAAATTTCTTGAAACTATATGTAAAATTTAGGTCTCTTATTTCCTTCTTGTCTTCTTGCATCTTTCATTTCATTCAGACTTTAGTATTGTTTTTTGATTCCTTCTTCCATGCTCCCCCAAAAGTATAGTGTCTGGAGAGAAAGAAACATACTCTTTCTATAGGACAGATCTGTCTTTTGCTTTCTAATAGACAGAGTACATATATATATATTTATATATATATCTTACATGAAATTTTTTTCATAACCTCATCACCAGTCTTATGAATTTTCTAGAGGTCTGAAAACTCAGTGAAGGCTGCTGTAAGTGACTGTTCTACCAGCCTTCTAAGGGCAGGGACCATCCCTGTCTCATTAATTTCTGTAACCTGAAAGCCGAGTATATTACCATGTACATTGTAAATGACCTATTTAAATTTTTTGTTGAATAAAAGAATGAATCCACTGCTCTTTATCTTAATTTCAATATAGGGGGACTCTTCCAGCTCAGGTTTATAAGAATTAGACCATAAAATGTCTGTATCTTTTAGACAAATCTAGTCCCTGTGTCGGGACTTAGACCACCAGTACCAGTACAGATGGGCATTTTGTTTTGACATAACTGACTGCCAGGCATGCTGTGTGTCGCCTTCTCTTTGCTCTGGAGAGGGTTGAAAGTTCGGGTGGTCTTAACCAATAGGCTTTATTCAATTTAAGTAGATTATGGTCTGAAAGATGGAGGTAGAGATCAGAGCTGGCAGGGAACAGGGATTTGAATAGTACCTTAGAATTTATTTGACACGACTAATGTTCTTATGAATGGGGACAGAACCCTGGTTTTTAGTGATAGGTAGAAAGATTGGCTCCAGGATTGATAGAGTCTTGTGTGGATTAGTAAATTGATTTGCTAAGAGCTGGAATGATAATACCTTATGGGTCTGAAATTGACCTAGCAACAGCTTAACATAACAAACCTAGTGGCACTTGCATTTCAAAGGAATTTAGTACATAAGCTATACGTAGTTCTTCTGTCAAACTATTATTTCTACGGAAAGAAAAAAAGCTATTATTTTACCAAATAAAATGGCTAATTAATTCTTGGTGATATAGTTTATCTGAACCTTTTATTTGGGGGAGAATAATTCTTATTTTAAAATTAATTCTTCAGCTGTCTTATTACACGTTTATTGAAATAATATAATTAATAAACCCAACAAAATGAACTCACTACTTTAAAAAATCACTAATATGTTATGATTGAATTTCCTGTTAGAGGTAGTTCAATAAAACAGAAAAAAATAACACATATGATCTTGTCAGTAGATTATGCTTCCATGTTATATTTAAACATGACCTTGAATCAACCTCAGATATAAATATAGTAATGAGCAGATAATTGTTTTTCTCACACTCAGAGTACTAATGAAAACATCAGGAAATCAAAACCTTTTCTTAGCTGAAGATGGAATTGATCAAAACAGTTGTGACATTTACCTCAACTGTTTATTAGCAGTATTATTACAATATGAATGTATGTCTCTCTGGTATGTATTCAGAAATTTCTGTCAGAGATTCTATTTCTTCCAGTTCTCTTTACACCTTCTTGCTGGGGGTTCTCCAACCAATTTTCTTCAAACGTTGTTACTAAGTGTTCCATCTGGTTTGGAATATTTGAGATTGCTATGCTCTCTTCCAAGTATTATTTTTTTGAGAATGCCTTACTTTCCTATCTATTCATCATCCTTACTTTACTCTTAAACAAACAAACAAAAAAATCTTTTCCATTTATAGGTACCCAAAAGCACTAAACTTCCTGAAATATAGATGTATCTCAAATCTGCCTTTTTTACTGATATGGAAACCCAGGAGATTAATTATTCTGAGATTCCAGGGCCATCTTTGGCAAGGCCAAATCTTGAATATGAAGAGATTAAAACCAACTCTACTGATCTGTGGCAAACATTGGAGAAAAGTACTGGTTATAATACTGTGTGGGAGACTAGTAAACCTTTGGGCAAGTGTAAGGTTTATCAAATGTACTGATAAGATTATGAGATACTGCACAATCGCCCTTCAGTAACAGTGTTATTAACCAGGTTGCTGTTGGGGAACACGTGAATCCTCAGTGAAATCTTCTCTTAGGACATGTCATGATTTTTTTTTTCACACAAAAAGGGCTTTAGAAAAGCCCACCTTTCAAGGCTGGGCATGGTGGCTCAGGCCTGTAATCTCAGCACTCTGGGAGGCAGAGGCGGATAGATTGCTTGAGCTCAGGAGTTCAAGACCATTCCTGAGCAAGAGTGATACCCCTTCTCTAAAAATAGCCGGGGGTAGTGATGGGCACCTGTGGCCCCAGCTACTTGGGAGACTGAGGCAAGAGGACTACTTAAGCCCAGGAATTTGAGGTTGCTGTGAGCTGTGACTTCACCACACTCTACTGAGTGCAACAAAGTGAGACTCTGTGTCAGAAAAGAAAGAAAAGAAAAGAAACAAAGAAGAAATGCCCAACTTTCAGTCATTATTGGAAAGACAAACGAAATAAGGCTGTTTTGAGGGTATCTGTTTAGTGATTGTTGATTCTTGTTTTCTTTAAAAAATTTTTAATATTAACTGGAAAAATTATATTAATAGTGTGCTACATGATATTTTGATACATGATGTATGTATCCATTGTGGAAAGGCTAAATCAAGGTGGTTAGCATATGTTATACATTGCCAGCCCTTTTCTAGATACCCAGTTTCATCCTTTGGTAAGTCCTTTTGGCTTGTTTTAGCACTTTCAGTTAACCCAACCTGCTGATAGAATGGAATGAATTTCTCTTTGTCGCTCCTACTTTTCCATGATGCAGTTATTTTGGCATTAGTGATAATGACAGTTCACTACTTCATCTTAGCAGAGGTTTTCTTAGAGAAAAAAAGTTATAGAATATGAGCTTTTTAGTGCCAGGCAACTTCAGAGGAATGTTTGGCACTGTGATTAACGTGTGTTGATTCTCTGTTCTACCAAATGTTTAAGCAGAGATGGACTGAAATGTAAGGTTGAAGTCAGAGTTGATTTGAGTTTCATTAGCCATGGGTGGATTTTCCTGTTTATTTGCTACTCTGTAGAATCTTTTTGGCCATTTCCTTATTTGTTGCCCATTATATCAAGTGGGTTTTTGAAGAAAGTAAAAAGTTTTAGGTGCAAGTCTTTCTTCTCTGGCTCCTAATGTGTTATCTGTTAGATAAGGATTTATGAATGAATGAATGTATTTAAACTCAGTAGACCTTATAAATGCTTTACCCTAGAATTCATGGTACTTGTTTTAAGGACATCAATAGGGATTTGTTGTGCAGGTTTTGACTTGAGATTTTCCAATTCATTGGTATCAGATAATAGGAAATTATTTACCAACTCACAGTAATAATCTGTGTTTAAAAGCAGGTTGCTGCTTCTGTCTTATGACCTAACCTTAGCAATTTCTTATTCTTTATTAGTGTAAGAGTTATCTCCCAGGAACATGAAAGTCATGCCTGTGACCCCAGTTAAAAGGGAGATTGTTATGGAATAGGCTGGGAGTTGGACCAGAGGGTTTTCATATGTGGACAGTGAAGTCAGAGTTAGACACTGTAACAGGGAGTGGGATGAAGCACTAAACATTTTTAATACGTGGTGTCTTAGCTGTCACTACTCACCTCTGTGCTTAAAAGATGAACTTACTGTAAAAAAGAAAATTATAGGTCTGAGTGCATACACACACACACACACACACACATGCATACTTAATGCAGATGTGTTAATGTTATATCTTGCTTTGTTTTATGAGAATTTAGTTTTGTGACCTTGGTAGAAGGACTGAGATGAACTCAGAATATGTAATGTCTGTGTTCCTTTATCTACAATTATTTCTTAGTTATTTCCAATTCAATACAATTGAAAAACCTTTTTTGCCACTTCTCTTGATGATGACTTTTCCTTTCTTATAGCAACTAAGTTTTCATCTATTTTTTGGGGGGGAGGGGAGGGATTGAGTTATTAAAATCTCAAAAGGGTCCCAAGATTGTGCTTTGTTGACCACTATAAAATTATAGAGTAATCATTTTCTCTTTGAATTCTTTTCCTGTGGTTTCAATCATTCTCATGGTTTTTTTCTCTAGGACCTACCTATGCTCAAAAATTATAAAGTTTCAGAATAATGCTCTTCAGAACTAATATCTATAAATGTTTTAGCATAAAGGTACAATAAAAATCTAATTGAAAAAAACTGTTGGGTTAGACTATGTGCAGTTCTCAGTGATGTGCTAACTAATTTTTATCAGAGTTAGAAGAAAAAAACTCTATTACTGGCTTCCTCAAGTATTGGCTTTTAGAAGGCAAAAACATTTTTATATTCTTTCCCATATTTTACTGATACATTTCTAATCACAAGTTTTTGAAAAGGTTAATAGAAATTGCAATGCTTTATTGTCATGATGCTTAAATGATTTCTTTTTCAATAAAGGGTATGTTATTAAAGAGAAAAATGATTTTGCAACCCATGCATTAAAGAATGCAGTGCCGTCTGTCTTAAGCCTGGGTAATCAATGGTGTAAGTTAGGCCAGTTTATTTCACATAGATTTACTAGTGTCACTGCATAAATAGCCATAATGGAATTGATTTCTTAGACCAAAGCAGCTTTCATCACATACAAGGGTTTGATGATGACTGTATTAAACATTGGCCTTTGATTAGCTAAGTTAGTTCTTCTTAGTTATAGAGGTTTAGAGAAACGTCATGCTTAAAGATGGAAAATGCAATGTTTTGACATTCAAGTATTTTTTATGTGAACTACTTCATCTTATTTTTTTAATTTTATCTTATTTTTTATTTCCTAGACCAGTTCTTATATTCCGTGTGTCTTCTCTATCTCACTCAATAAAGTTGACATAGCCCTTTATGCTTGTCTCAGAGGCACAAAGAATAAGAGTGAGTCAGAGCATGAAATGTGAACTCAAACACTGGTGCTAAGGTTGGATTTGACCCCTTCACTCCTCCCTGCTTGACCTGGACACGTAACCTCTATAAGCCTCAGTTTTCTCATCTTAAAAATAGGTATAAAAATCTACTGAGAAGATTGTTGGGTAAAACAGAACAAATACTGTGTTGATAATACTTGGTGTAGTGACTGACATATAGCTAAATAAATGGTAGCAATTATTATTATTATCTGTTGTTATTATTGTTGTTACTACTACTTAGTCAAAGCAAGCCTCATTCAAAGCATAGGTATTCTCTGAGGAAAGGGGTCCCTGCTGTTTTTTCCCTCCCTTTTATCATAGTTTCCCTTTCTCCTCCATGGCTGTTTACTAGGGAACACTAGCGATCAAGCTTATTGTATTCTTCTGAAATGGTTTTTCTGCAAATGATTTTTTAAAATCATTGATTAATAGGGCAGGGAAGGCCTACCTTTTGGACAGATCTAGCTCCAAGAAACACTGGGACAGCAAGGAATGCCAGGAATCCCACTTGGCACCATGACTGTCCCCAGTGCTGTCTCCTTTGGAATGACCTCCAGTGCCTACACCTTATTCTGATTCCAGTCATGGAAAGTGACTGGCAGCCTCAGTTCTGTGGCATCTTTCCTGCTGCGCCACGCTCCCCCCCCAAATGCAGTGGGCTGTGCCAGTGTAAATCAGCACCTCCGATACCCTATTCACTAGCCAGAGTCTTAAAGGTTCAGGATCCTGGCTGAAAGCAAGTATCTGCTTAAAAATAATTTCCTGCTTACCTGAGTCTCTATACCATGCTAAATCTAATTTCTCCATATATTTTCGAGTGCCGACTCATATTTTTTAGCCAAGCAGCTGACAGAAATTTACCTGTAGGCTAACTTCATCAGATTTTAACCTAGTCAGAAGCCTTGCCAGAGAAATAAACTTCCTTCATGAGCATTTCTAAATCCATCAAAAAATGGTGCTCGAGAGCCAATGTGATTTTTTTTTCCCCCTTAAAAAAGGATTTGCTAAATGATCACCTGGGAAATGTGTGTGTTCATCTACAGGACAAGGCTCGAGGTTAGGAAGAGAGGCACTTTTTTCTGTTTCAGTAAGTAATTTTCCTTGTTATAATAAAAAATCACATCACTTGTTGGAAATTTGGTTGGTGCCCAAATGCTCCGGGCAAGCGTTTGCAACTCGTGATTATTTATTCCCCAGATCTTTTTAGATGTGCTATGTATGAATCAGCCCAGCCTACATTTAAGGCTTGAAAAATATTCTTCAGGATTCCTTGGTATCAAAGCATCCATTAATTACAGAAAGGATAAGACAGTGGTTTACTGGAAGTCAGAATCTGCATGTTCTTTGTTCTGAAGGGGAGAAAAGGAGCCTCCGGTAGAAAGGAGAGCCACTTTTAATATCTTGTAGAAAGATGGGCATTTTTTTTTTTTAAATCATAAAGAATTCTTTCAAAATAGTCTTTCTGTGGTCACATCCACATCACACTAGAAACTATCCTTGTGTTTTCTGGCACCGATACACTAATTACTGCCTATACATTTTTAATAGTTTAATCTGTCATATTTTAAGAGAGGAGTGATTCTGATTCCAAACAAAACTGAAGTGCATGACCAAACACATTATGAAATGTGTGGTTTCATTAAATCCTATTGTTAATTCAGTCAGAAGAAAATTATTTCGTTCAGATGAGCAAGAGTGCTGAGGTTTTATGATTACATTTCCGAATGTGCAGAGACCTCAGCATTCACAGTCCAGCCTCGTCACCATGTTATGTTGTCTGGTAGCCTTCAAGAAAGAAGTCAGGTCACAATTTGGATATAGAATGTTGTTATATAGCATGCCTTTTTTAGCACTCCTGGGTTGCACTTATCAGAAACCCACTTGAGTCAATTTAAACATAAAAGGAGTGTTTATTTTTAAAATATAGGAGTATCTCATGGAACTCAAGGTACATATGTGGCCAGCAAGGGGCTAGAAAGTAGACAGAAGTCTTTTTTTTACATCTTCACTTTGTGTCTTTATGGTTTCTTATCTTCTCCTATGGCCAGGTTCTCTGAGTTGCTGTTATACAATCTGATTCTTAATTCTTCTTTAGTCTGCAGGTTATGAGTTGATTCCCACTGACGGTCTAATGCCAAAGACCCAGGAAAGGCAACCTGATTGGCCCATCTTGGGTCACATGGTCCATACCTGGTCCAGTTAGCTGAAGGCAGGGAGTGCAGGGCATATGTGGCCTGCATCTGTGATCCTCTCTGTGGGTGTTTCCAGAGAAAAAAGGGCTAGGAACGTTTTTATTCTGATGACCAAAATGCCAGATGTGTCTGGGCTAGCCTCAAACCTTAAGAATGTTGGTCTTGTAAGAACTCTTGTATCATCTAGACACAGTGTAGTATCTAAAAAAAGAAAGACTGGCCAGGCAAGGTGGCCCACACCTATAATCCTAGCACTCTGGGAGGCTGAGACTGCTAGACAGATTGAGCTCAGGAGTTCGAGACTAGCCTGAGCTGGTGAGACCCCTTCTCTACTAAAAATAGAAAAACTAGCTAGTCGTTGTGGTGGACACCTGTAGTCTCAGCTACTCAGGGAGGTTGAGGCAAGAAAATTACTTGAGCCCAGGAATTTGAGGTTGCTGTGAGCTATGATGCCATGGTACTCTAGCCTGGGCAACAGAGTGAGACACTGTCTTTAAAAAAAAAACAACCCCAAAACAAAAGAAACAAAGACTGATGCAACTCTGACTTAGAGTCTACTTGCTTCATTCTCACAAATAAATATACTTGCGCAAGCTTTGAATTTGCTTCCCAGAAGAGAGAAAGGTATCTGTTTTTTAAAGATGGGCTCATTATCAAAAGGTGACTAGGGGTGTCCTTGTATGATTCACATTCCTATCATGCTCTTTAAAAACTGCTAAAACACTAGATATTATTTATGAACAAATCAAAATAGCAGCATGTTCTCTGAAGGGATGTAGGTTGTTTATTTATTAATTTCTCCATCTCCATTGGAAAACTTATCATCTGGATGCTGTCCACATTTTAAAAACACATAAATTAAAACCCAAGGCAAATTGACTACATCATGGGTGACCTTCAAACCTCTGTTACCTCAGCCAGCCATTTCCCATTCTTTTTGTAGTGAGGAGAAAGAAAAAAGAGAAAATACACAAAACACGCTGACACACCTGCTCCTGTTTATTCAGTAAGATCAGGTCTTTTTCATAAGACCTTGCATTTACTTTAAACTTTATATTGCAAGCGATGATAAAATGTGAATTAATGACCACTATGCAGGAGTAACATTCCTGAAATAACACAGTGCATTTCATACTGCCTGGCCATCTTCCACCTGTCACAAGACATTGTCCAATCTGATTTTCCAACTTGCATTTTCTGGCTTTGGTTGAATGACTTCACAAATTGCTTTCATGATTATCCTTATGTCCTGTTAAAGGATATGGGATTGATGAATAAACATATTGTTTACAGTTGGCCTCTATCATTTGTGGATCCTCAGTTACTCAAGTTTTAAATTGCATGAGGCTTTTAGTAAAATCATGTATGTCCAAACGCAGATTTAACTTTATGTAGATCCATGTTCTACTTATACACGTAGTTTCAAAATGATGGAAACATTTTCCCTGTGTTTTTAAACTTCAGTTACTTTCTGTGTTTTTTTCATTTTAGCAGTTTCTAATGAAAGTTGTATATAAGATTATTCTATTCCTGCATCTTCTCAGTTGTTTCTCCCTTGTCCTCACCCTTTTCCTTTCCTACTTGGCGAGATTTGGCTTTCCCTTTAAGGATCTCTTTGTGGTCTTTGTCCAGTTTAAGCCCAGTAATACCCACCTTGCTGGGGTGAATGCCCACACGGACAGCCATTAATCTTTTCCCAGTGCACCTACTCAGTGGAGGTGAAACATTTCTTCCTGTAAACCTGGACTACTTTGCCAATCTGCTGACTTTTATAGTGCTCCCCACAACCTGAAATTTATCATCCTTTCGGATGGGCATGGATGAACCTTTTACTTCTGTCCCAGCTCTTTGGAAAGAGAAGACATAATCTTCCTGGGAATATCTTTTGTGGTTCTTGCGTTAGTCAGAAGTCACAAAGAGATTGAACTTCCTTCGGTCAACTGCTCCTTTGGCAGTAGCCCCCCAAAGGAAGAGTACTTTCTGCATGTTTTGAACCAAGGTCATATTGACATATTCCCTCCACTAAAATCTCTGAAAAAACGTTTAGCTGGTTTATTTTTTTAATCCTGTTGTTAGTGATATTCAGCTAGTATCCTCATAACCAGTCAAATTTCACATAAATGAGTTGCTTATATAAGTAGGCAAATTAAAATATGGCTTTAAGGAGCATTTAGAGGTAGGGAGGAGGAAAAAGATATACATTAGACTAATTAATGTATTTTAATAGGTAGCACAATGTTTCTGTAAATTGAAACTTTCCGCCTACAGATTTATTGTAAAATTGTGGTTCAGTAGGTATTAGTCAGCTTGAGCCATGTTTCATGACTACCAGTAAAGGGAACTGAGCTTTTACTGGAGATGCCATCATTGATCAATCAGTTGACCAACACGTGAGTATTGAGGAGGCAGGAGTCTCAGAGTAGTAGAGGGTTCATAAATCATAAAATCCATTTGGGAGATGAAATGTATTTATGAACAGCTAATGTACAGCAGATAGTAGGAAATAAAGAACCTTGAGTTGCAGACAAATCCGAGAATATGATGTGAGTCTCTATTATGGGATTACTTGTACAAAAAACTAAAAAGAACAGGATTTGTTATTGACTTCATTTGGGATGAAGGCTCTGATTCTCTGATGGTATATGCAGGAACATAGACTGAAGCCCACTTCCTGGGTACCACTTAACTTAACAAATAGGTATTTAGCACTAGCTATACACCTGCCCATGTGCAAGGTGAATGAGGTAGAACTAACACCCTCATTACAACTTACAGCACAACAGGTGATCCCAGGCTACATTGGGAAAAATGAAATGAGTAACTTACTCAGCTAGACGGTTAGGAATTACATATTCCCTGAAATGTAAAGAATGTAGAGGAGTTGGAAAAGGGAATCTGGGGGAAAGGTGTGTTCCAGGGAACATTATATATGTCAAGATCTAGAGTTCAGGGCAAGAAATACACATTTGAGGCAGAAGTCCTCATGACTGCTGGTTAGCTAGATTAGCATCATGAGAGAGAAGACTAGAAAGGTAGACAGGACATATGACAGTAATTAATGAGATTGGAGTTTATCCTAAGGGAAATGAGAATAAAAGTGTTCTGAAGAAGGACACAGCATGATCAGAGTTATCTATTAGGTTATGGTCCTAGATGATTCGGACTGTGATATGGGTGGAATGGACGGTGAGATGAACTGAAGAGTCCTGCAGTCTAAAGTCACCTTGGGAGGCTCATAAAACAATACAGCTTAGCGAGGATGGTTACTTACCTAGATCTGACTGGAGGCAGGGGCCAGGTAAAGAAGTGGATTGATATAAGGGATATTTGGCAAATGAGGTTGAGAAGTCTTAGATATGCAAAGACCATAAAGAGACAATGATGTCAGGTTTTTCATTTGTGCAACAGGGTCCAAGACAGTGCCCCATGGAGGCACTGAGTGCTGTGGAAGGGGCAGGCTTTACAAGGAAGAGGATGAATTCTATTAGATATATATGGGTATATCCAATTGGATGTGTCTAAGAAACCACTGGGTAGATGGATCTGCCACTCACAAGCCAGAACTAAAAGTAACAATGTGAGAGGCATTACCTTGCATGTGGCAATTGATGCCTCAGGGTTGACAAGAGTGACTAGGGGCAGTTGGGTTTAGTGTGTATAGATCCCATTGAGTTGTGAGTTACACCGGCCTTTAGGAGACATCTAGGGGAAGGATGCTGCAGAGAACACTGAGATGGAATAGCCAGAGAAGTCTAAGGGAAAGCTCTGTTCATAGAAGTCAAGGGACACATACGCTTTGAGAAACGCAGGAGTAGTCAATAGTGCCAGATACTCCCTCAAAGTCAAGTGAGGATAAGGGCGGAAATGGACTTCTGCTAGGGCAAAGCTTATTGGTCACCTTGCCCCAACCAATTGCTTTAGATTTAGTTAATATGCAATTGAATAAAAATATCTAAGATGCCATTTGCTGAACAAACCTGAGTGCTAAATATATTATTATAGGAAATCCCAAAGTTTCCAGTGGCTGAACTGGCCACTCCAATAGAGCCATTGTGGCTAGGAAGAGATGAAACAACTGTATTTTATTGAAGAACATTCCAGTTTTACAAAAGTATTGAAGGAAGGAGGGAAGCAACAAATCTGATTTAGTGAAGACATTTTCCTTGACAGCAGGATTTACTCCTGGGTCATAAATTTGCTGTGATTGAGTCTAAAATGCAGTGAAAGTTAAATTTCACCTATATCTCACTCAACACCTAAGGTGATTTAAATGACAAGATTTCGGGAGTGACATGTAGCCTTGGATCTAAATATATTTTTTATGACTGGAAATTTTAATTTCAGATCAGTGAAAAATCATGACGCCTCTTGTGTAAGAGAGTTAAAGAGTGGAATGTGAGGCCAGTACAGATGGTTTTGTCAGGCAGAACTATTAATGCTAAGGGGAATCAGATGGCAGGATTTGCACAAGTTTATCTCTACATTTGTTCCCACAAGATAATATTAAAATGGCTGAATGACCGACCTCGTTCTAAGAAAGAAACACGATGAGTTCATCTTGTTTTAATCTCACATTGGATGTTCAATTTGCCTGTGACGTGCCAGCACAGATGCCCTGTAAAAGCATTTCATGTGTGTGACCAGCTCCTGCCTCCCACCCCAAGTTATATTTGGAAATGGTCTTTCCCTGGTTCTTTCTGCTCCAGCAACCCCCTTTCTTCAAAAGATCTTGGCCTCTTTCAACCCCAGGACCTTTGAACCTACTTTCCTGGCTTGACCTACCATTGAGCAGACTCCTTTTTATCTAAAGTTTCAGTTCAAGTGTCACTTTTGGAGGAAGCCTGTTCTCACTTCCTTGCAAAGATCTGACTTCTTTTTGTCTACTCTCATTGTCCCCTATACTTTTTAGAGTGGTTGCAAATTAGAAAGGGAGCCAGGTACAGCTACTTGGGAAGCTGGGGTATCATCCCTTGAGCTCAGAAGTTTGAATGTAGCATGAGTAGCATAGCAACACTCTATTTAAAAAATTTAGGGAGGGAAAGAATTCAGTAACAACCACCTTGACTACTGATGTTTGTATGTTTGTTTGTTTGTTTATTTGTTTCTTTTTAAGAGACAGGGTCTTGCTCTGTCACCCGGGCTGGAGTGTAGTGGCACAATTCTTGCTTGCTGCAGCTTCAAACTCCTGGGCTCAAGCGATCGTCCTGCCTCAGCCTCCCAAGTAGGCAGCCTCCCTGTGGGGACGACACACTCACATCACCCTTCTAATGTATTTATCTTCTTCCCTCCCCCACTCCCACCCCTCCTTTCTTCCTTCCTTCTTTTCTTTCATCTTTTTCATAGAGAAGGGCTTTCCTTATGTTGCTCATTTCTAACTCTTGACCTCCCACATTGTCCAAAATCCAGGGTTGTAAATGTCAGACACCATGCCTGGCCTGGACTGCTCTTTTGAGGTTTCCAGAAACCCTCTTGCTAACTCATGATTCTTGTAGAGACAATGATAATACAAGATCATGGTTTATGAGTGCTACGTGCTAAGCATATTTACCATTATCCCTCAGTGTGAGAGGAGAATTGGTTCCAGGACCCTCGAGTACCAAAATGCTCAGAATACTCAAGTCCTTCAGTTGGCTCTGGAGAACCCACATATACTAAACTTCACCACGTCTATACACAATTTCAGTATTCTATGAATACTGTATTTTTGATCTTCCTTTGGTTGAATAATATCTGCTTAAGTGGACTCTTGCATTCAAGCCCAGGTTGTTCAAAAGTCAACTGAATTTCATTTCTCACTGGGAGCCTATGGTGTCATTATTATCTTTATACATGTTATATGAAGAAACTGGGGCACAAAGAGAGTAAGCTGCCCTGGGTCACCCAGCTAGCGAGTGCAATGAGAGGCGCCAACGCCGTTCAGACCCTCTGTGAGGGATGAATGTAGGATTTTTTTTTTTTTTTTTTTGCAGTTTTTGCCGGGGCTGGGTTTGAACCCACCAACTCTGGCATATGGGGTCGGCACCCTACTCCTTTGAGCCACAGGCGCCGCCCATTGTGGGATGTTTTTTGAAAGGCATTTGCTCAAAGCCCGTGCGAGTGTTGATAGAATGTTTTTCAAAGCCTTCTCTTTTGTGGTCTTCCTGGTTTGTCAGTTTCACATTCCTAATGGTAGATGTCCACTAAAATTCTCAACGGTTGGTACACATTTCTCTGTTCTGATGACGACTTAGTCAATTGATTGAGAGTCATTAAAACAGGACTAAGTCAGCATCCTTTCTCCCAAAAGAAAGTTTTTCAGTGTCATGCTAGCAGGAGAAAATGATGAATGATTATGAAATAAATAAAATCAAAGCCATGGCTTTGATGGTTTTTCCATGTGACTGTCTGCAGTAGACTTGGCCACCTTGGCAACCATCCTCTGGAGGTGCCAGTTCGATAAATGTAATGGGAGCAATGTCGCTCTATTACTTTTAAATTAACTTAGTCTGTGTGGCTGTCCTCATCCATGGCTCCTTCTTGGGGAGCAGGACTGCACTGTATTGATTCAGGTGATGGATGAGAATATTAACAGTTCTGAGATAGGACAGGAGCCGCACACAGGAGGCTCTCACTCGGCCAGGCCCCCACAGCCTCTTAAGTGAGTTAGCCCCGCTTGCTCTGGGAACAGCAAAACCCTCAGATACATTTAAAGGTAAAATCCACACATTAAGGCTAAACACATGAATCCATAGTGATCGGATAAAGCTGATATTTAAAAACCCTTAGCATCTGGCTTGGTGCCTGTAGCTCAGCAGCTAGGGCACCAGCCACATACACTGGAGCTGGTGGGTTTGAATCCAGCCCAGGCCTGCCAAACAACAATGGTAACTACAACCAAAAAAATATCAGGGTGTTGTGGCGGGTGCCTATAGTCCCAGCTACTCTGGAAGCTGAGGCAAGAGAATCTCTTAAGACCAAAAATTTGAGGTTGCTGTGAGCTGTGATGCCACTGCACTCTACTGAGGGTGACATAGTGACACTCTGTCTCAAAAAATATATTTTAAAAAACCCTTAGCATCACCTGAAACAAGAGGATCATGCTTTCAAGCATAAAAGTCGGTCTGAAGGGCTGCAGCTTTACTACCCTGAGAAATGGTCGGGGGAGGATGGGGTGGGGTGGGAAGGTGTGAAGAATCTCTTGGGACTTTTCAGAGTAATTGTAACAATAATGCATTAAAGTATCAGTAGGTGAAATGATTAATTGAATTTTCTTCACTTTTCTCATTTATTTGCTTTTGGTCCTGTCTTCACTATCTTCTATTTAAAAAATAGTAGTAGTCCTAATATTTTTCAGCCCAGGCCACAGCACTCTTTGTCTGAAGTCCCTTATTATTGCAAAGTGACATATGTGAAACCTTGCTACTGACATTCATAGACTTACAATCCTACTCCTTCAATTGCTTTATTAATGCTTTGGCTTTCAACATAAAAGTTGGCACATTGAAAACCACAGAAAATTTCTGATTATGACAATGACATTTATCATTCCTTAATGGAAGAGCTGTAGCTTCTAGGTGGAAAGTTGGCGGGGACATCTTGTGTGAATTTCCTCATTTTAAATGCAGTTGTTTCTAAGAGTAGCTGTTCTCCCAGGTGCTGGGTGACACTTAAGTCTCACACAGTTGTAGGCCAATGGCCAGCAATTGTAGAAGTACTGGGAGTACTGTTAATTTTTAAGTGTAGGTTTTAAGGGTGAAGAGTTGATATCACATTAAGTCAGTGACGGGTTCAACATCTTATCAAGTGCTTTCTATATGCCAGACACTGAACTTGGAATGTATCGGTGAACAAAACAAAATTCTTGCCGCTGACTACGGGGCTGAAGTTCTAGCCAAGAGACAAACATGCCCAGAAACACTATAAACAATTGTATATGTTAGAAGGTGAAAAGTATTTGGGGGAGAAAAACAGCAGATGTTAAGGGAAATCAGCTGGGCCAAGGATTTGTTGGGGGTTGTGGCTTGCAGCTTTATAGTCCTCATTAAAAGGGAGACATTTGAGCAAAGCATTAATATCTCAGAACTGGTTTGGAATATCTGAGAACTCCACAAGGAATTTTGGATGAAGTGAGGAAAAGGAAATTCTTACTAGAGAATAGTAAATCCTGGGTTGTTGTAAACTGAAAATGCATTCTTTTGTTCTCCCCAACTTCTGAGCCTTCTTTCCTTTTTTCTGAACCCTGGCATTCTTTTTTTTTTTGAGACAGAGCCTCAAGCTGTCACCCTGGAGAGAGTGCCGTGGCATCACAGCTCACAGCAACCTCCAATTCCTGGGCTCAAGTGAGTCTCTTGACTCTGCCTCCCAAGTAGCTGGGACTACAGGCGCCCGCCACAACGCCTGGCCATTTTTTGGTTGCAGCCGTCATTGTTGTTTGGCGGGCCCGGGCTGGATTCCAACCTGCCAGCTCAGGTGTACGTGGCTGGCGCCTTAGCTGCTTGTGCCACAGGTGCCGAGCCTGAGCCCTGGCATTCTTTAGGAACAGTTGCTACTCCTCCTGCGATGGGATTGGAATCAGAGAATTGGGAATGTCACATTTATGTGTGTCACCTACAGTTTCTCATGAAATCCGTTAAAGACGTAAGGGTGCTGGCCACAGGCCCTTATGTGAGGCTTTGGTCTCACGTTTATGTGTGATTCACTGATGCCCTTCAGTTCCCATGGTTCACTTACATATGCAACTTCTTGGGAAGGAAAAAGATAAAAATGTCCCTAGAGCAATTTTACTGAGATTTTGGTCTGAAAGGAAACTGTAAATAAACAGCAAGAAAAGCAGTAGCCAAGGCAACATGCTTTGAACAAGGCAGAAGACAAATGTTGGGTAATTTGTACAGTCCTCTGATTAAATGGCTGCGAGCAAATCATCGGGCCTCCAGGGCACACTCCATTCCTCTTTGTTGTGGCTTTGGGATGACACACGCCTGTGCATAGCTCTGCACTCAGATAACTCAGGCATTGATTGCCGCTACTTCCCCACCTTCCCCAGTGCCGAAACGCAGGGTGGTCCCTAATGCACAGAAGCCAGTAATAGTAATTACTCAGTGATAGTAATCTTTGGGTGCCTTATCTAATCTTACAATAACCTTATCGGAGAAGTGCTCATTTTCTTCTCAGTTTACAGATGTGGAACCTGAGGCCAGGAGTGGTTAAATGAGTGATGGCTAGCTCATGCAGCTAGTTAAGATAGAGGTTGAGGTGGGAATCCAGGCAGTATAACTCCAGAGGTCATGTACGAATCCATTCCATCATGTACAGATAAGTCGTGGTTTTTGATGTGATGCCAGATCAGGAGGTTGGTGAGATATATTGTCCTTCCTGATGGGCTGAATTGCCATCTTCTGTCCTCTCTCTCTGCTCAGGTATTCTTTGCATTGTGGTAGATTTAGCAGCATCCGTGCCCTATTATGACACCCCCACTAAGGTGTGACAGTCAGATTGTCTGCAGGAATTTCCAATGTTTCCTAGGGCAAAATCTCTCCTACTTGAAGACCTCTGCTCATGTTACATAGACTGATCTTTCACGTGCCAACATCAAACTCTTCATCTTTAGTCAAATTTCTAATCCATCTAAGAACTGTTCAGCTGTGTTGGCTGAGTATACTTATCTGTTTTGTTTTGTTTTTTTTTCTCTTTTTTTTGAGACAGAGACTTACTCTGTTCCTCTGGGTAGAATGCTGTGGTGTCATGGGTCACAGTAACCTCAAATTCTCGGGCTTGAGCAATCGTCTTGCTTTAGCCTCCAAAGTAGCTGGAACTACAGGCATTCACTACAACACCTGGTTATTAGAGATGGGATTCTCACTCTTGCTCAGGCTGGTCTCTAATGCCTGAGCTCAAGTAGTCCACCTGCCTCAGACTCCCAAAGTGCTAGGAATCTGTTTCTACTGACAGGACAGAATACCATAGACCAGGTGGCTTAAAGAATAGAAACTTATTTCTCAGTTCTAGAAACTGGAAAGTCCAAGGTCAAAATGCAGACGAGGGTAAGTTTCATCCTGACACTTCTCCTCAAGCTCTCTATTGTCTCTTATAAGGGCACAAATCCCATTTTGAGGGCTCCACGTCATGACCTCATCTAACCCTAATCACTTTCCAAAGACCCCATCTTCAAATAGTATCACATTGGCAGTTAGGGCTTCGACATCTGGTTTGGCAGAGTTGAGAGGCTGATGGGGAGAACAAACATCCAGTTTGTAACACTGAGCCTTAATATGTTAGAAGGATATTTCAAAAGCACATCAAGACAAGTAGAACAGAGTTTGCTTGTGTTCCAGCTCTACTGTTTGGACAAGTTACTTAACTATTTTTAGTCTATTTCCTGACCTGCTAAATATGGGTAAAACTATTTTCTTTAGGGGTTTGTTTTGGAAGTTAAATGAAGTCACCTATCCCAAGATGTGTAATTTTTAACATGAAAGAGATTTGATTTTTTGTTCTGGACATCTTTCTCCATGTACCCTAAGTGGGTGATGCAAGCCCACCTTCCAAGGTAGAAAAATACACTAAAATAAAAGTTTGTAGCCCTTGGTCTCTGCAGAGCATTTGATTAGCTGTACTATTGTTTATCCAGTGAAGAGTGATATGAATAGTTCACTTTATTCATAGTTCTTAGTGACCATAGTTGTCAAACCCAAATCTGGCAGAGATACATATATGGAGATGTATATACAGAAAGACTGCAAGAAAGATTCTTTTTTTTTTTTCCCCAACACCTAGCACTGTGTATTTGGCATACAAACAATTCACAAGTAAAATTTTCACATTTGAAGACCATACCCACTCAGCAAGTCCTATTGTCTTTGAACTCTGTCATGGTTCTTGTTGTTATTTGCCTTTTTCCGTCTGCACCTGCTTTAGAGATACTTACTGACCAACATTAGCTTACTTTAGAGATAAATTTACCATCACAGTGAAATACAGCACTGTTGTTTTAGACAAAATAGGAAATAAAGTTCTTTCCTCTTTAAGAAAAAAATTTATTCTAATTAAAGAAAACTAAGAAGCAAATATACCATACTTTATTCTAATACAGTACTAAAAATTCTCTTGTTTCATAATATTGATAGACACTTTATGCGAGGAAGAATCATTTTATCTGGAAACTAAATTAAAGTTGATAGTTCATAATCAGAAAGCATTTTTACATGGAAGTTACATTCTAGAGATTTCATCATTATTATGTTTCCTGACATTCTTTCCTTGTGGACATAAATGCTAACTCAAATATGTGGGGTTTTTTTTTATAATTTCATTTAGTATGAACTCCTGTCCATGACTTAGGTTGACTTTGAATTTTTTTTAATTAATTTATTTTTTTTATTGAATCATAGCTGTGTACATTAGTTCAATCTGCAAGAAAGATTCTTTTAAGAGTAGAAGTTTTTTTGTGTATAACTTAAGTGAAAAAAAATTTTTTTTTTGAAGCTAGTAGGGAAATTCTGGAAAGTTCCTTACCATCCCTGGTAAAAATTAAGTGTTTTCATGCAAAAAGAGAAAGATCTCTTTTTCTCTAATAAAATTGTGGAAACAAGATGAGTAATAGTGACATGAAAGCACAGGACATTTTTCAAATTCTGTGGTTTGTGTTTGTCCCACATTTTCCTTCTCTCAAAGCTGATCACGATCTTGTACACAAATTTGAACTTCAGGCCCCAATTTGGGGTAGGTCTGAAGAGTCTATGTATACAACTGTTATTTGCCATCCTGAGGGGTTACTTTCATAGATCAATTAGACAAAGGTGGCCGTGTATCACATTTGATTTAAGAATGTGCTTAGCTTGATTAGCCATGTAGGGACAGCTCCAGCTGGGGAGCCTTAAGCTTTATAAGGGTGCCTGTCTGCTGCCAGTGCAGCTGTAAACACTTAGCACCTTCGCGTTGTATCAGATACAGCGCTTGCTTCCCCCCACCCCAGCTTTGGAGCAGTGCTAATCATTAAGTATGTTTAGTCAAAAAAAAAAATCTTCTCAGCCTCCAAGTGACTCTCTGTGTTAAATATTTTAAAAACTTACTCTACTCAGTGAGATACTCTTGACATTAAATAGATTTAATAAGAACTTTCTGGTTTCTGATGGTTTTCAGTGTTAAGTATTTTTTATAGGTAGTTACTTTCCCAGCCAACAACCAGCTCTAAATCTTTAATATTTAAAAAGTTGTTTTTATACCCGCCTGGTGCATCTGTGTATAAAATACAACATGAGGATTGCCTCTAAATTTTGAGAGGCTCCTCCTAATGAACATCAGAAGAAAGTATTTTCATTTTCTTTCGGTTTTTTTTTTGAGACAGAGCCTCAAGCTGTCACCCTGGATAGAGTGCTGTGGCATCACAGCTCACAGCAACCTCCAATTCCTGGGCTCAAGCGAGTCTTCTGCCTCCACCTCCCACGTAGCTGGGGCTACAGGCGCCTGCCACAACGTCCAGCCGTTTTTTTTGGTTGCAGCCATCATTGTTGTTTGGCTGGCCCAGGCTGGATTCCAACCCACCAGCTCAGGTGTACGTGGCTGGCGCCCTAGCCCATCGAGCCACAGGCACCGAGCCTTCATTTTCTTTCTAAATGTTTATATTTCACATACTGAAGTAGAGTTCACGTTTCACAAATCAGAGACAGTTTTTCCCCAAATTTCAGTTTTAATGTCATGTAAGATGCCAAAGACAAAGAAATGTATTTATCCATCATTGAACATCCATGGGAATGTGCTGTAGGTGATAGTAAGACATTTAATGTTGTTCTCCACCAGTGCTCTCTAAGTTGTTACAGAAAAGTTATTCTGTCTTTAGAGAGTTTGTTCGAAGTTGTACATGGTTCTCAAGGTAGAGGTTTGAAGTGGAACATAGAGCAGTGAAGTATAGGAGCTTGTCAGAGCTTGGTCTGATAGGCTAAGTACAGCTGGAAAACACTTTGATTTCTGATTTGAGAGAGCTCCTCTGAGGTAGATACCTCTGAAAGCCTGGGTCTGACCTCTGTATATTAAGGAATTTCAATAGTTTTCCCAGCTTTGACTGAGTGACTGACTTATGCTAAGAACTGGGGTGGAGACAGATGTGCAGGTCAGATCCAGGTGATGAACTTGAACAGATCAAGCTTCAAGTCCGGGCTCTGCCCACTTTTCTTAGTTGAGTCTAAGTCAAGACATTTCACCTCTCATTTTCTCAGTATCTTACTCTGTAAAATGTGGGTAGTAAAACCTGATTCTTGTGATCATTGGGAGGAGTAAAGGAGCTGATGGATATTTAAGTTTTCTGCCTCCAGCACCCATAATATATTAAGTATTTATTAAACATTTTCTGTTACCATATTCTTTTTCTCTGTGATTGAATAGCAAAGTGCTTCAAAGAATGGTTGACTTGGAGACTTAGAAGCCTCTTCAGATATCAGATTTGATAATTACGGAAGACAGAACACTGTTTCTTCCCTTGTGACATTTTGAAAGAAACTGCTGTTTTTTCCATGGGTGAGCAGATTGTTGTGGAGAGGTTGAGATGATACTGTTTGAAATTAACGAAGGACTGAGTATGTCCTTGCATTTCTCCCTCTTTGTAACACGTGGAAATTCTACAAAACCTCTTCCTTCAGGGACAGACTGTCACCTCTAATTCTGAATATTTAGATTTCTCCCACTGTGCTTAGAAATGCCACATCTGGCTTTCTGGGATATTATCCAGTATTAAAGTGATGACTGAAAGGAACTCCTCATTTCTGCCTGCAAAATCTTCTACTCATATGCCTAGAGACGATGGTCATGATGATAATGGTTGTGATGGAGATGACGGCAATAGTGATGGTGATTTCGATGGTCATAGAGGTGGTTTGTGTGGTTGTGGCCATGGTAGTGATTGTGGTGCTGGCAGTTCCTTACATTGGCTGTAACTGTGTGGTTGGCACAGTGCTGAGTGCTTCCCCTGCATTATCCCATTTCATCCTTATAGCCTCTTAAATCTGCATCACAATCATCCCTTTTTAATAGACAGGCTTTAGTTTATCCAGAACTGAGATCAGAACCCAGACCTGCCTCAGCTGTTAACTCCTTTGTGTGTTGCTTCTCAGAGGATCGTGGAAAACCTTGAATACCTGGCATGCCCTTATTTCTGGGGCTTGTAGGACTCAGGGCAAGCTCAGAGCTGCACAGGTAGGACCTGAATCTTCCACACAAGTTATGGAGTCAGAGATGTGAACAGAGTTTCCTTCCAGACTTGTCCTGGCCTCTTACAAAGCCATTCTCAGGGAATGGTGTAGAACAAACCTGGGCTTTGAAGGTGGGATCCCAGTGAACTTGTACCTTCAGAACAAGTCCCAGGGTGGCCCAGTGTCCCATGTTATAAAGATCTGCAATTTCTATTATGTATCTTTGCTATGCTGAGAACCTTTCTGAATTTAGTCTCTCTGATCTTCTGACAGTTATTCCAGGTCTCACACTCTCTTTCTATATTATTGATCTTTGAGCATGTTGTTCCTTTGGCTGAAACTTTCACCCTCCTGCTCCTCGACCCTGCAGGATGATTTTATATTATTAATTTTCCTTTGGGCCTCAGCCTAACTGCTTCATCCTAGAAGGCTTCTGATCTCCTTCACCTTCTACTCTGGTTCCTCTGCTGCATGTCCTTGTAGCAACTTCCTTCAGAGCCTCTTATTGCTCTGTGCCGCGGGCACTTGTTTCTTCTGCTGTCTTTGTCGCAAGACCTTGAACTTCCTGGAGAGGCCGACTCATTCGGCCGTGTCCATCCCTGTGTGCTCAGCATTTAATATACATTGGCACAAGATGTGCCAAGATGAATCGCCTGCTTAAATGAATTCATGTCATGCTTCATGTGGTCCTTGGAAAACATCAAGGACCATAGGACGGGATTTAGGGTTGTGACCTTTGTCATTTGACCCATATCTTAAAAAGTATCGAATCCTTTACTTACATAGAATTAACCACATATAGGTAAAAATACATTTCCAACTGGAAAAGGCTCTTTATATTCTTGTCTTGAGCGATGTGTGCTAAAGGTTACTGGGCTAGGTTGGGGTAAGTTAATCAGTTTGAAATTTTCATTTTAACAGAAGGCATACAGAAAGACAGAACTCATTTTTCTATGTTGTTTAATTTGATCATATAAAAATGAACTCAATATATATAAAGAACCTCCATGCTTTTCTATTAGGTTTCTATATTTATTTTACAGAATCAACTCTATAGATATACTTCTAGTATTTTATTCTCCAAAATGCAATATTATTTATTTTTATATCCTACTTTTTTCTCTCGAGCAATACACATCAAGACTTTTTAAATCAACATTCAATTGTCACCAAAATGACTTTTCTGACTATTTCAGAGTGATTTTAATATGGTTGTGTTTATTTTTTTTTAAATACGTGTATTTTATTATTCTTCATTGCATTATTTCTCCCCCACCCCCCATGTGGTAAGACAGAATTTATTTACAGAAAAGAATACAGAAAACATTAAAGCTCCTGGTAGAGGGAGAGAACTCAAGTGGGGAGAGAGAAGCTCTCTCCGTTTCTCTCCCGGTCTTTCCCCGTCTCCTCCTTTAGGCCTTTAGTCGCAGGGTATATATAGGTGTATAGGTTCCTTGGCCAGGAAACGAATGAATACAGTCCCTTCCGCCGGGGGCAAGGTGAATGAATGTATCAATGAATGGTTACAGTCCATTCATGGAATTGAGGCCTAGGAAATTCACAAGAAATTGACCTAGGCATAGGAAATGGGGGTTCCACATTAAGTCCTAAGTGTAAA